>RJWT010003450.1:0-36442 GCA_004365215.1 Cuniculus paca | reverse complement strand
AGCCGGGCAGGTTACGCTTGGGGCTGAGACTGCTACCCACTTCTGCCGGCAGCGCCAGGTTGTGGGCGGACCCGCAGAAGCTGATTGAACCAAGGTCCGCTCCCGTGCGCATTTCAGGCAACATCGTGTAGGTTCTTAAACAGCTTAGATTCGCAGGGCCTGACAAGGTCTGCTCCCATGCAGACTCCAGGTGGCTTGGTGCCTAGCTCAGTGCAGAGACACAGGCACCCACTGTTGGATATATGTAGCCAGCACTGGCCAGAAAAGCCCAACAGTCTCGCTTCAGAGAAGTTGTGGCCAGTGCCAGGGTGCCTGGGACCACACTACTCAGGTGTGTGGAAGAAATCAGGAATATGACAAGATGAAGAGGGAGAGGGCAATATCTGGTGTCCAACCCAAGAAGCGCAATTTCACAAGAGGTAAACATGGAGGAAATCAAGAATCACACACCTGATATGACTGAAGGGATGTCAACTGAAGTGAAGAAACAACTTCATGAAGCTATAACAGAAATTAGAACAGAAAATCTATCCCAGGTAAAAGTAGAAATGAAAAACATAATAAAAAGAATTACTAAGCATCTCTAAAGAAGACACAGATAAAAAATAGAGGAGCATAGGAAAATGAGGGAAACCATGAATGAACAGCATAAGAGAGATTTAGAGTGTATGAAACAGTTTCAAAGAGATATCCAGAAAATTAAAAACTCCATTGAAAGCTGGCAAAATCACTTGAAAGAAACTGAAGACAGACTTTCAAAGCTTGAACACAGGCTTGCAGCCTGTGATTGTGAAAGGAAAGATCTCTTAAAGATAACAAGAACTCAGGAAGTAACAATTCAACAGCTGGTGGACAACTCAAAGAAGCGTAACTTAAGAATTAAAAATGTGAGTGAAGAAGCAGGTGTCAAGACAAATGACATCAGGAACTTATTTACAGATATAATTTATCAAAACTTCCCAAGCATGAAAAAAGAATATGACATTCAAATAAGTGAGGCGTATAGAACTCCAGCTAGCCATAACCAAAACAAAGCTATACCCAGACATATAATAATCAAGATCCCAGAAATTCAACTCAAGAACAGAATATCAGAAGCTGTTAGAGAAAAGAAACAGATCACCTATAAAGGAAAACCCATCAGAATCAAGGCAGACTTCTCAACACAAACCATCAAGTCAAGAAGAGGCTGGAGTAAGGTAATGCAAGTCCTGAAAGAAAACAACTTCCAACTCAGACTGATGTACCCTGCAAAACCTTCCTTCAAAATTAATGGAGAAACGAGATACTTCCATGACAAAGAACAACTCAAGGAATTCATGACCACCAAACCAACCCTACAAAGAATACTAAAGGACATTCTAGAGAGAGAAAAAAAGGACCACGGTCCCAGGAACAATGACAGAGTGGGACCATCAAGTGGGGCCAGTCAATTGAATGGAGAGGAAAACTAGGGAGCCAATGGCAGGAAAATAGCATGGCAGAGACAATGCAGTGCAAGAGGGCCTCAATGCACCAATAGAAAGAAACACAGGCAGAGTGGATTGAAAGACAGGATCCATCATTATGCTCTATACAAGAAACACATTTAACTAGAAAGAAAATTAATAGATTGAAAGTCAAAGGAGAGAGAACAATGCCCTAAGTGACAGGGAGCCAGAAAAAAATAGGGGTAGCCTGCCCATTAATTGCAGAACAAATAAGAAGGACATGGTATTTTATGTGGTAGAAACCTACTCAGCTATAAAAGAAGATAATCTCAATTCTCTCATAGATGAATAGCGGCAACTATTCATAGATGAATGCTCATGGATGAAATGGTTCAGAGTCACATGGGTGAATTTCGTGTTGCCTCTCTAGTATAACAAACTAAAGAGGTTAGTGGGATCCAAAATGCGCAATACATATTGGGAAAGCCAAAGGGGAGGAACTATCTAAAAAGGAAAGGACCTGGCCACTGTTAATCTATTATCATGATTTGAAACTCATATTGTCTTCATTGTTCTGATTAGTTTCATTTTATTCTGATTTGTTTGATTTTATTATACTTGATGGCATGGACAGCCATTTTAAAGACAACAAAATATGTAATTCAGCCATGAGGATGTCCAATTATCTTGTTTCAAGACCCTGTATTGCTTTCATTGTTTTGTTCTGATTGATTTTACTGTATCCTGTGTTGTTTGATTGTAGCATGTCTGAAGGTGTACGTAACTATCCTGAAGATAACAAACATTATGGTAACCACTGCTGTTCTGCTAGCATCTTGAACTTCTATACTGCTTACATTGTTCTGCCTTGTTTGTTTTGTTTTGTTTTGTTTTTACTGTTTTATTTTGTTGTATTTTGTTTGATTTTACTCATCCCTGATGGTATGGGAAGATATATTGCAGATAACAAGAGGTATTACGGTAGCCATTATTGATTGCTTTTTACCCTGTTTAGAAGTCATGTACAATGTTCATTATTTTGTAGTGATTGACTCTACTCTGTTTTGTTTGATTTGGTTGTGTTTTTTTTTTCAAAATAAAATTATAAAAAGAAAATATTTAGAATGATTCAAATTCAAAAACAAATATTTGAAAGTAATATTAAAGTGACAGGAAAATGCAAAAACTGTTCCTAAACACTATATTTTGTTCGTTGAAAAATCATGCTTCCACCAGGTCTAGTGGTACTTGTCTGTAATGCTGTATTCAGGGAAGCTGAGACAGGAGGATGACAAGCCTGAGTCCAGTCTCTACAATTTAGCCACTGAGCAACACCCTGTCTCAAAAAAGAAAGAAAAAGGAGGGGCTGAGAATATAGGCTGGTATGAACACCCTGGGTTAAATCCCTACTGTCGCAAAAAAATTTTTTGACTAATGTTTCATAATGAGAAGCTAGTTCTGCTTGACTTGAACATGACGCATTAACCATAACCATAACGTTGGCTGCACAAGCCCGTGCTGACCTCCTATGAAGATCTCTAAATAATTCTTTTTGAGTGTGCAATGCCCTGCTTAAGTTTCAGTTGTGGTTTTGGTTATAAATTTTGCTATTATAAAACAAACCTTGCTCATCTTTAACTTGCATCTAAACAAAATTTTAACATATTTGTCATCTTCTGTGTAAATTGTTATTTTAGAAAAAAATGCCTGAAATATGTAAAATGGGAAATCTATAGCCTTGGACACCCAATAAAGAACAGCAAATTATATAGTCACTCCTACTTCCTGATCTTCAAACGGACTGTATAGTAGATGCATCCCATTGTCCACAAGTCTTTGTTACAAACATAAACCATCTTATTACAGATTTCTAAATATCTGAATATTAAGTATTGTAAGAATTGTACAATGAATGCGAAAATAAATTTTTAGAAATGTATCTTTCAATAAACCTAACAAAATTCATGATGCTTTGGCACATAATCTGCGATTGTGCTAATCATATATATATATATATGTAAGATAAATAATTTGGTAATCATATACTTAGAAGGGGATGACCCAGGATAAGAGCATAGTTCTGTGTAACTCTGGATTCCTGTTTTAATTACCATTAAACACTAACCACTGAGACACAAAACTTCTCCACAGATGCATAATAAGTACTAATATGGTATAGACTTAGCATGTGGCGGCTCTGAACTCAGTCTGCCTAAGCAAGAATCTCACCTCTAGCCCTTACTAGTTGACTAAAAGCTATATAGAATGTTCCTGGCATACAATAGGTGTTAGATAAATACCAGGCTTTACTGTTTTCAGAATACATAGAATCTGAGTATGAGGGACTCAGGATGGTAAGAGTGGAGGGAACAGAAATTCCGGCTACTTGGGATGCTAAGGCATGAAGATTACAAATTTGAAGCCATCTTGGGCAAGACCCTATCTTTAAATAAAATTTAATATGGGTTGGTGATATATCTCAGTGGTAGAGTGCTTACTTAGCATTCATGAGGTCCTGGGTTCCATCCCCAATTACAAAAAAAGTGGTTACATTATAGAATTATAAGATTCACCGACATATTAAACACAAGGAATAAAAGGAAAAAGTATTAAATGGAATCCTAATTTTTTATCTCAAGCCATTCAAAGAACAATATTAAATTACTTTGGTAATTTCATTTACTTTGGTTAAAATTTATTATGCTCTTGGATATTCTATATACTAGTGAATGTGCTCAGGATTACAGATCCTCAGTGGAATCTTCTAGCCAAAGGATACTGGACACACTCTTTTAATAAATTAGTTGGTGTTGTGATATTAGAACCTAAGAATCCTTTTAATATAAGAATTTATGATTTGAGAAGTTACTCAGTGACAGATCATAGAGAATCTGTTATGAAGCATGCTTGAATCGACTACATGAGTAACCAATCTGTTGCACCATCTCAACTCGACAGAATGAGCATGAAATATTGCTGATTTTCCTTTTCACATTTAAGTATTCTGGAGTGATTTCATCATTTTCTTGTTGTGTTCACTTCCTTTACTGTTCACATTAGCAGCCTGGCTCCAGGCAAGTGTGTGGATGGATGCACCACTAGCAGTTCACCCCGCAATCACAGGGAAACTCTAACTGCCCCAACACCACCAAGATAACAGGAGCCTGTCTCTCAACCTAAGCAACATGTCTGCAACCTTTCCATACCCAAATTACTTCTCTGTACTGCCACTTCTCCCCAGTCCTTTATTTCTGTTACTCCCATAGACTCAGAGTAAACCAAGTCCATTGATCAAGCAGATGTCTGAGTTAGGAATTGAGATACAAGTCTCACAGGGGCCTCATTCTGTAAGACAATGATTCTTTTGAACTTTCTTCCTCCCACTGCTGGAGTTGTGGAAATCAAAGCATTTTTGGTGACAGAGATCACTCCTTGCTTCTGCTTCTATCATGTCTTTTAGTTATTCTTCAGTAGTCTGGGATATTGGGATATGGATATTAGATAGAGATGTCAAAGTTAGCCTATAAGCCTCTCAAAAATAAACCCTCAGGATGTGGCCTGGCCCCTACTGTTGTCAGTTTTCTTCAGTGCATGGATATCTAACATCTCTTTGTCCTCAGTTCTAGACCCAAGTTAACAGTTTAAAGCCAAAAGAAAAATCCCTCTCATTTCTAGCTACATATGGTTAAAATTTTGAAACATTACCAAATGGTACTATTAAAACAACACCACTGCAAAGGTGAGCGGGAAACTAACTGCTTTATGTAGAGCCACTGCAGAAAGTGATTCATTGAGAGCAATGCTGAACTCTGCTGTTACATGCTCACACACAACACCACTATCAGCACTATCCTTAGACAGTTAATGTCTAATGATAGAAATGACAGTTCTATTTATCACAAAATGAATATAACATGAATCTGAGAGGAAAAAAAATGGAAAAGTTTGTAAATTGATGAACTCTTGACAATGCTCTCTGGGTATAACATGTTTGCTAATGACTGAAATTTGAAAAGGGTCTCTCTGGCTGGTGAGCAACCTGGATAAGAGCTACGAAGTATACAGTCAGGTGTGCATGTAAGATCTGTTTCTGATGAGCTTGTTACCTTTCTAGATTAACAAACATTTTGGCTTAAATAGTATTTCTCTACGGAGTGGTTTTCTAATCGTTCCTTTATTCTGATTGGTCGCTCTCACTGTGATGCTGATTGATTCATTACCCATTGACCAGCATGAGCAGAATCTATACAAATAAGGCAAACTCATAAATTATTAATTAGAAGCCTTATTTGGGAAATAGAGCTCCAAAATTTTGAGGCTTTTATAGGCTGATTGTATGCTGCCCTTCATAAATTAAGAAAGGAGTTTCCTTTTTAATTTTGTTTACTTTGAATAAGTAGAAATATTTCTTAGAAATAATATATTTCCTTAGTAGCCATTGTTTAACATTACACGTTTGAACTGATAAGCAGCCACCACATGCCAAATACTCCTTCCTTACAATATGCATCTTCAGAAAAGTCTGATCATGTATCTAAAATAATTATACTTTGTTCAGCAATCAAACTCAATCAAATGATTTCTATGTGAACTACTTTTATTCCCATGACAAGAAATATGTGTCATATCCTCCGTAAATTTGCATATTTTTCCATAAAGCTAAAACCAATCAATTTTGAAGAGTTATGATAATATAAAGAATCCGAGGCAATTACAATCTTTTAAACAAGGATTCTAAATGCATTTCACTGCTGGTATTCATGTAGTAAAATAGTCAAAACTTCTTTAACCCTTTTCATGACATCTCAATTACACCATAATGATTGAGACCAGAGACATATTTTAGGATTAATGACTGCCTGGGAAAGTAGATGGCCTGAGGTGAAGCCAAGGGCCATTAATTCCCTCTGGTCATTAATCCCCCAGGAAATGCTTCTGTCCTGGTTTGATATTAGCAATGCAGGCTGCAAATATATTGTTGGCTTTCTTGATTGGTTTTAAAATAGTTTATTAACATGTTATATTTCAATTTCTGTCATGTGTACCCAACACCTCCAAATTTCTCTTCCTAGTTTTCCATCCTACAATGTTGATTGCAGTGACAATGTAAACATGTTTTTATTGGTTGCGCCACATATTTTCTTTAAAATGGTCAAAACACATTAAAGAGGTTTTCGATACTGATGCTCCAAATGCACATGTGTCTTTGTAACGTTACTCGTTGGTGAAATATTTGACCATGTGAGGATCAGTGTCAGTATTTCATTCAAGTATACATATAGTGTGCATCACATAAATTCATAAAGGTGTTGAACCCTACCCCTAATTTTACTTGACATCTAATGCATAGAGAGCTGTCCTTAATCACCAAACAGAATGTCCATACTTTCAGTTTCTGTTAGAAAATAATCAAAATTTGATGATAAAAATGATATTTATAAGAATTGTCTGAAACTGTCCATCCCTGTAGACTCTTAATTTTATCTGTAAATCAATAGGCCACATTTTTTGTTCAAATTTGCAAAAAAATTGTTAGTGTTAAACTGTGGTTAGGAGTTATATCTATATTAAATGTGAAAGTTTATTTTTAAAAGTCTAATGCAATTTTTTATCACAAATATGTTAGATATTGTTTATCACATTACAGTGTCCTCTTACGAGGTTCAGAAGAGAATTTCTTTTACATAGTTGAGATTAAACTAAGAAACCAGTTTCACATTGGCTTGTAAACATAATAAAACTTGTAATTGATCTTATTTGATTTGTTTGGCTGCTCAGAAGCAAAAAGTCAGATTTATACTCCAGTTGTGGCAAAATTCTTTAGAGTAGGGTATTTTTTTTTTATTTTAAAGAGACTAAAACCAAGCAAAATAAAACAGAATGAAGCCAATCAAAGCAAACCAGTGTAAGTGACACAGGACTTCAAAACAATAGGAAATCAACAATGCTTACCATAATGCCTCTTGTTATCTTCAAAATAGCTCCCCATACCTTCAGACATAGTAGAAATCAAACAAAACAGAACAGAACAGAACCAATAAAAACAAAACAATAAATGCAATAAAGGACTTCAAAGCAAGATAATAGTAAATCCAAAATGACTACCATAATATATCCCGTTATCTTCAAAATAGCTGCCCATGCCATTGGGTATAATAAAATCAAACAAAATTAACACAATAAAACCCAATCCATCAAAATAATGAAAATAATACAGGACCTCAAAACAAGATGTTAGGGAATAACAATGGCCACCACCTTCAGAAGGAGATCCTCCCTAGATGCTACGTTGCATATTGTTACCCTCTGAACAGATTATCAGACTACCAGCTTTAGACCTAGGGCAGGTTTTTTTGAGTGCAATCTTGCCTTTGACTCTATTCTCCTCTCTCTTACTCCTTTTTTCCATGCACACTATCAAGTTAGAAATATGTCTCCTTCTAAACACCTGCTAATTTCCTTTGAAAAGAGGTGGGATGTAACTAACTAGTTAATTAATGGAATAGCTGCATTGTGCAACATGCTTTTTCATCTTCTTCTATCTAATGCTCATTTCTATTCATTCCTCAAATCCAGTCATAGCAATATGGTTACCGCTTCCCCACCAGCTTTAGGATGCCTTTCAGGACAAAACAGATGGGAATCACCAGTCCTTCAAACTTGAAAGTAGGACTCCTAGGACTCTTGCTCAATGCAGTTACAAACACCTATAGATGAACAAAAGTATTCTTGTCCCATACTCAAAATCGTTCTTAATCTCTGGAAGGTAATTTTGTAATGGATAGCAGCTTCTCTTTCAAATACGACTTTGTTAACTAAGAATTTCTATGTAAGACTATATATCCTAGATGGTAAACTTTCAAAACATGGAGCTCACCTGATGACATAAAATATGATTGAAAATTACGGTATGTGTTTAATTTTTTAAAGAATCTATTACACTGAAAGACACATTGCACTCAAAATACTCCATCCCTCTTTGAATACACTTATTCCATCACTCCTACCACTTTGAAGAAGTTCTGAAATTTCTCTTTCATGAGCATGTTTCATGAGCATCTTTAGTTACACTGTATGACTGCCTTAGCATCTTGACTCTATTAAAATATTTACCTCTCATGGTCATTTTGACTTTGAGGAAGTGGCAGAAGTTGCACAGACTCAAGTCTAGTGAATAAGGTGGATGAGGATGCACTGTAATGTTTTTATAAGCCTGCCTTTCTGTTAGAGAGTAGTTGGCAGCAATGTTCACTGTATTTTTTTATCACACCTTATAGGCGCTCATGAAAGATAACTTTCAAAGCTGCTTCAGAAAGTGGCAAGAAATACGAGACACTTGTGTTTGAAGTAAGATGGAGTATTTAGAGGAGGATTAATGACAGTGTGTCTTTTATTGTAATACATTTTTTAAATTAAATATTTGCCATATATTTTGATCATTCCCTGTACAAAACCTCAAGTAGGTGGTTATTAGGTACTACTACTACAAAAGCTTCAATGAAAAGTGACTCTTAATGGAAAAAGTATGTGAAAATACGTTAGGCAGGACATTACTAGAGCTCCCTCAACAGAATGATCCCTTAGGGACAATATGCAGAATCAGACTTTACAATGGGGACATTAATAGGTAAAGAGTAGGAAGGAATCTGTCCATCTATCTGTCTGCCTATCTGCTTATCTTTCATTACCTATGTGTTCGATACACGCCTTGAAACATTTGAGTCAACTGAAAGTCCATGAGAAATTGAAAAGTGGGCTTATTGATCTGCACTGTGAAATGACAACACAAGGTCCATATTCTGTCCTCAGATCAATGTGTGTGTGTTCCTGAAGCACATGGTATGTGCTGTGTCTGTCTGGCAGAAACATTTGTGCTTAAAATACAGCCTGACAGTTCCTTGCCATCTTGCAAAACAGTGTGGCTTATTTAGAACAAATCTGTTATGACTGACCACAGAAAGATGCATGTGTGTTTCTGAGCCTTTCCTATGAATAGGCAAAAGGACCATCTGCGCACGTGGCATTTACACATCTTTGAGCAAAGTTAGCATTTGCCTCCCAGTAAAATCCATCTCTCAGGGATTCTGGGTTTATGATGCTTCCTGCAGAAGGAGGAGGAAAACAAATGCACTTCAGTAAAACAGAAGTATCTTTTTTTTTCAACTGTCATAGCCACAGTTTGATAGTATCTGTATTTCATTTTCACTTCAGAATATCACAAGAGAGAGAAATGGCAGGAAGCAAGTTGCTTCCACATGGTTGTGAAAAGGAGTTGTTATATTTGGTTGCTCTCTGTGGCACATCTATAAAATTTTAAATATATATATATATATATACACACACACACACACACACACACATACACACACACATACCATCCTGCTAGTAGGAAAAATAATTTTATCTTTTCCTAAGAATTATTTTTTTAATGTAAAATGATA
This sequence comes from Cuniculus paca, assembly GCA_004365215.1. Classification (NCBI taxonomy): domain Eukaryota; kingdom Metazoa; phylum Chordata; class Mammalia; order Rodentia; family Cuniculidae; genus Cuniculus; species Cuniculus paca. Next base: position 26,571 of record RJWT010003450.1, on the reverse strand, counting down.
ACGATGGCTCTCTTATCTTTTATTAAAAATTGATTTGACTTACACTTCAGACAAAATACCTATCCTAATGTGTTTACCTTGAAATATGCATTTTATCGGGTAATATAGACTACTCAGAGAATACATAAATTAGCACAATTATTTTGTAATTTAAATTTATTAAATGCAAAAACATTTTAGTACTAAGGAATTCAAGACACTTTGCTTGGTCATAGAGTAGCAAGACCTTTTAAAAGAAAATTCACCAGAATCTATACAGTCAAATAATTTTTGACCACAGCTAAAAATGAGTATTTTTACTCAGAACATTTTAAATTTCCTATTTCAAAATGTCCTGTATGACATGTAATTTATTATTTTCACTATCTTGAAAAAATTTGTATTTAATTGTAAATAATGAAATAATTTAGAAGCAGTCAATGTTAGATGAGTATTACTAATAAGAAGGGAGATCAATGGGAAACTAACCTTTTTTGGTCAAAGAAGATATATGACTATAAAGATATATGACTATAAAACCATAAAACCATAAGGCTGATCTCAAATATCCCTTCAATTCTGAAATTCCGTATGACATTCCTTTTCTGAGATTATCTTTCACAATTTATTAAATTCAGAGGACAGTACAAAATAAGAATGCCAAAATGTTTTGGAGGCAAGACAATGTTGTTAAAGTTCATGAAAAGATATGCAAGGGCACCATTTTGAAGGACAGTCACTTTGTCGCACTTGATTGATGAAAAAAATGTCAGTCCCCTCACTTTCTAGTCTCATATTTTAGTCAAACTGCAGTTGATATCCTTCTAGCATGTGAAATATTGAATGGTTGCCAAATCCTATGTTTTTTAACTCCGATAATCTTCCTCTTCCTCTCTTTCCTCTTTGATTCTATAGTTTCTGCAATGATCTATGTCAAAAGTTGACAATTTGGGAACCAGATAGTGTGTAGTCTAGGCTTTGTGAGACGAGAACCAAAATTAAAGGTGTAACGCAGGTGCTTATATAACAAGAGAAAACCTCTATCTGTCCTGCTCAGTTGTCCTGAGGCTTCTATTACAGGAAGCAGGAATAATTTTCAGCCATACTATAATTTGCTTTGTAAAAGAGACTTTCTTCTGGACTAGACCAATAGGCAGAGGCCTAACAGGCAGTAGAATAGGTAGCCTCCATGGTCAGCTTCACTATCTGCCAGAGTGACATCCAGATGCAGTGTGGCCATTTCAACCTGAGCAGGTACTCTGAAGTGCGACAATGCCCTGAACAGGGATTCTACCATTTGGTGCCCACATTTGCCATTCATGGAGTCTCCAGCGTATAAGTAGCAGCCGGCACTGACTAGACGATGGCAAAGCATGAGCAGGGGACAATTGCTAGATATAAAGGGAAATGGAGAAAGCATTCATCCTGTTATGGCTGATATCTAAATGTCCACCAAGCCCTCATGGACTCATAGCTGGGGCTCTTGGGAGGTGACTTGCTCATGGGTATGTGATGCTGGATTACAGGTGTGTGGTACTGGATTAGTCCACTGATTGGTTTTGCAGAGTTCTGGGTATAGACGAGGAGGGAAGACCCATGCTGGGTATGAGTGGTACCAATCAAATAGGATTGTGTCCTGGAAGGAATAAAAAGGGAAAAAGGAAAATTCTGCTGTTCCCTGCCTGCCACATCATGGACTATTTCTCCTGTCCAATGTCCCTCTGTGATGCTGTCCTGCCTTGGAGCCAGCTGACTGGGGACTGAAACCTGTACAAATTATATGATAAAATAAACCTTTCCTCTTTAACTTTGGGTGTCAGGTATTTTGTCCCAACAACAAGAAAGTAACTAAGACACCTCCCTTCCATGGCTTTCCTCAGCCCTTGAACTCCAAGGCTCTGAATGCTAGCTCACTGGAATAAGGCCTACCCAGAGTGCAAAAACAGGCAGCCAGCCAAATCTTGTGATTTGCCAATCTCAGGTTTGTTTAGCACTGTCTAGAAAGTTGATGACTCACTTCTACAATCCCCTTTGTTCTAAATACCAGGAAGAAATCATCTCTCTAAGCACTAATCTTTGCCATATTAAAAAGATAATGGGCATAAGCATAGTAGTCAGAACCATCTGAGGTACCTGTTTGGGGATTAGTGGCTATTTCTTACAGTATATTATTGCTAGGTCTATCTTAAGTCTTCCCTTTAGTAGTTCCTTATGTTCTTCCAGTTCAGTAGAAAAAGTAGAAGATCCAATTCTCTTCACAAATAACAGTATATAAGTGGATTTTATAGGTTCTGAATTCCTTCCCTAGAAGCTCAACGGCACAATGGTATAGAGCAGAGGTCAGGAAACTAAAGCCAATAGTCAGTAAACTATAACCAGATCACCTTTTTCATTTTTATACGTGCTACAATCTAAGAATGATTTTTAAATGGCTGGAGAAAAAAATCAAAAGCATACTATTTTCTGTGAGACTTGAAAATTATATGAAATTCAAATTTTAGCATCCATAAATAAAGTTTTATTGGAACACAGCCATGCTCATCCATTTACATATTGTCTATGGCTGCTTTGCAATAAACGCCAGAGTTGAATAATTGTGACAGAGACCGTATGGCCTGCAAAGCCTAAAATATTTACTATCTGGCCCCTTACTGAAAAAAAATTGCTGACCTCTGCTTTAGCATATGAGCTCTAAAATTAGAGTGTATTGAAGTCCTTCTTTAACATTTGTAGTTGTTGTGTTCTCCTGAACAATTTATTTAACCTCTCCTTGCATCAGTTGCCTCATTTATAAAACAAGGATAAAGCAACATCCATTTCATAGATTGATGTGAGTCATAAAAGTAATCATCTATGTAAGCAACTTACTTTAGCCTTGGCACATAGCAAACATCTAACAAATGCAAGCTACCTTAGTTGTATGTTTCTGAAACTGGATTTTATTTGTTCAAAATGCATAATAAAATTAAATCAATATGACCTTTCCACCTAGAGGAAGCAATCTGATGGCAAAAATTTCGAATTTTCACATGGAGTACTTTGGTATTTCAATCTATAGTTGGCATTATTGTGTACACGGACATGGAAGGCACCATGACTCATTCTATCAGACCCTGAGCAAATAGACCTCAAACACATTACAGAAGCATTCTTAAAAAGATTATTTTCTCTAACAAACATAGTTAGAACACATACAAATTTTCCTATTTCAATACCAATCGGTGCACTGAAATATTTTGAAAAGTATTTATTGAGTCTGACAGCAGCACTGAACCACGGTTCATCTTTGGGACTTGCAATTCTTTCCCTTATCAATATGCTTGTCATCAATGACTGAAAGATGAATTGTAAATTAACTCTTTGTTCTTATGACAGGCATCAGTGATTATAAGTAGACTTGAAATTTCCCAAGGCATTCTACCTGAAAAATAATGTTATTACATAAATTGTAAAATTATAATTCAAGAAGTCTTGTTTTGAATTTGAAGTTGGCAAATACAGACTTTCCTAATAAGAGAAATATGACCATTTCCTTAACTCAATTCAACAACCATTTATTGCATACCACCAGTACCCAGAACTGTGAACAAACAAGATAGCCAATACTCTAACTGAACCTGCACACTTGAGGTTCCACAGCAGCACAGTACTAAAGGATTTTGACTTCCTCTCTCAAAGATTCTGTCTTCCAGGTCTTCATGTTAAGAATTATAGACTAAACTGATTTTCATCAGAACACTTTTATTCCAAAACTTCATCTTTTACTGCTTCAATGACACAATCGGTTACTGTGTGACACTTACACAAAAGCTTCATTTTTCATTATGTACTAGATTGTGTGTAAATTCTTTAGTATGGTATTTAGGGCCTCCTATGACCTGACCCAAGTCTGTCTCTCTTGTTTTCTTTTGTTACTGCATTCCCAAACTTACACTCTTCAGCTCTCTTCTTCAGTCAGCCTCTTTACTTTCCATCTTTGCTTCTCCATTTGGGAATCATTGAAAACAAACAATAACAACAACAACAACAACAACAAAACAACCAAAACTACTTCAAATGAAAAGAAAATTGGTGGATACCCATGGAAAACCTTTAAATTCCAACTATGTAGGCAAAGCAGAAGTGGGCTTTTATTCTTTCCCTAAGCTATAGTTTCTTCCTCTTTCTAGAATGATACTTGGTCTTTACTTTGCTATTAGAAAACTAAGTTTTAGTCAAATGGTTCAAACTGATTCCCAGAAATGTTTTTGTCACACCAATAACATTTTTAGAGCATCTTTTTTCTTCCTTTCCTTAAGTTAATAATCACAGTTCTTGTGAGCCACTCGTTGTTATTCCAAGCTCTCCTTGTGTTATAGTGGTTAAATTTATTGGAGGCCTTCGACAGTCAAATTCTGCCAGACTAAAAACCTTCCTAAGGACAAAGATATGACCATGTGACTATCTTGTTAGATATATCAATTGTTTTATTAATGTATCCTACCTTCATTCTTAAAGTTTTTGTACTCCAATTTTTTTAATCAAATACTTATTTAATACTAAATTTATGTCAGTCTACAATAACAATAATAATGTATAATAATACAAAAGTAAAGACATTGAAAAAATGTGTTTTAACACAAAACATTTTTATAGTGGTAGTGAACAATTTTATAGTAATATGAACAATTTTCTCTCATTTTAATAGAATTTTATGTGGACCTTTATAATAACACTGAACAGAGTTCGACTCATAATTTTTAAATATATATATTATGTACATTATTTCACCTCCAACATTAACCATTTGGAGGTCAGAGTCTAGGCTACCATCTTTGAATTACCTACAGTTTTTAGGCAGAATTTTGTAGCTTATCAATGCTAAATAAAAGCTTGTTTAGGTAAGCTGAAAAACTTAGGCAATAAAGTCATTAATACATGCACAGCCCTTACATCATAAACACACAATACCATTTAACAAACTTCACATTTAATGGTCACTTACACAACTTCAGCTTACATTTTTTATTTGAGATTTCCATTTTTGGTGTTATTTTACTTAAGAAGAGAGAAATTTGCCTTTGAAACTCAAAACTCTGTGCTGGATTAGTCTTAACAATCTATGAACTATTGTCCACACCACACAACATATAATTCTCCATTACGGCAGCCTCAACCTGAACTTTATTGGAAGCTAATTCTAGAGAATTACTCTTCTCCGTTTTGGTTACAGCTTATCTTTTTTGTAATTCATTCCCCATGTAATGATTTATAGAAGAGACCTTAACTCAGTCATATTGATCTGCCTCTTGTGGTTATTATGATGAAGTCAAATTTTACTGCATTTTCAAGATTAAGATTCTATGTAGCCCTATCCAGTTTCCAACTAATACTTTCACTGCTTTTTATTCAGTGTAATTTTCTTTTTTATAGCAATGTTCTTACATGTTTAAAAGAGAAAAAGAATGTCTAGGGAGCGACATTTTAAGTAAATGAAGGTCCTCATTAGAAATAGAAACAATTGTGTCAGTCTAAGTTGATACATAGGTTGCACTTGCAGATGTGATAATTCATTTTAAAAAGAATAATTTTATGTTTGGGGTTCCAGAATATTACAAGAAAGCCTTTCCAAGAAGTTTAGACAATCATGAGAAAGTTAGGTTGTAGATGCAAATTTGCATATAAACAAAACTTAATTCAGAACTAAGATTGTTTCATTGTCAGTTTATTTTAATGAATTTTATCAAACTTTGAATTTGGGCAAAAATATCTCTGCCAATCATCAGTCTCTTGTATGAGATCCCCAAGCTGGCTAGCTGTCTCTAACAAGAAATGTCTTTATATTCTACTAAAGTGGTAGGGATTTTTAGAAAAGTGTCTCTAATTTTCCCAGTGCTTCATTTAAAAATATCTTTACAAACCTCTTCTTTCTAGTCACAAAGACTTGTTCCTCCTCCTTGGAAAGGTTATTCCTTCCACCTGTGCTCTTCACTGTATTCTCTTCCCTTCTGTTTCCTTTCTTTCAATATCCTCTTCTCTGCCGTGGCTTCAAATTCTCCCATGCAATGAAATCTCCCCTATTTTTGCTTACAAATTTATGTAAAGATCTCATTATACAAAAACATTCTTATACTTTATTTTCCCTCCTAGATTGGTTTCTTAACTTCTTTTCACTACTAGATTCTAAAACAAACTGATTTTACTGTCCTTTTTATGCATCCATTACTCTCTTAGTCTCGTGTGTGCTCATCTAACTTGTATTGTGCTCCTAAAATTGCACTTGAAGATTTCATATACTTGGTGATCTCTTAATATCAAATTCAAATTCTGTATCTGATTTTGTCAACCTCCTTCTCTCTGGAATTCTGGAAGATTTTAATTATGACCAGTATCTCCTTCCCAGAATATTACTCCATGTCTCTAATTATAATTTGTTTTCTTCCATTGGCTTCTTTTTCTATTAACGTGAGAAGCAAAGCATCTTCAACCTTTTGCAAAATACTCTCAATTTTTTCTTGCTTATAACCTTCAACTATTCTTCTTTCTTTATTATGTGTTCCCTGTTAGTGTTAAAAAAAAAAAAGTCAGCTATTAAAGTAAGAAACTAATCATTGTTAGGTTTCCTCTTTTCACTGCCCAAACCAGAAAAGAATTGTGTTGCACTTCCATCTTTTTTGGCCTTTAGAGAAAAGAGAAATAAAGATGATCTGAAATTTTTGCCTCATAAAGAAGACATTTGGGCAGGAAAAGCAAGCAAAATAAAAACCGACCAGAAGAAAGTTGAAGCATTTCAAAGCAGGTAGGAATGTAGAGATTCAGTCTATGATTCTAGGAAGCACTTCCTTCTCTCCCTGTTTCCTCTCTGGGCAGAAAAGATGAAGTGTGAGAGGACCTTTGCGAGTGCTTACATTGTGGGTACCAGACCTCAAGAGAAGCATCACATAATAAAGGAAGCAACACTGAAAATACACTCTCACTAAAACTAAGAACCTAGTCCCTTTCCAGTTTTTCTTTTATTAATTTTATTGGTACAATTTAGATAAACGTAATGATCACATTCATCACAGAGAATTTGTGCCTATACAGGGTACAGTGGGAGTGTAGACTGGTGCAACCACTGTGGAAATCAGTATGGAGATTCCTCAAAAAATTAGGATAGAAGTTCCATTCCACCCAGCTATTCCCCTTCTAAGGATCTTCCTGGAAGAATTAAAAACATCATACCATAATGATAGATGCACACCCACGCTTAGTCGCACAGGCTGTAATAGCTAAATCTTGGAAACAATGCTCTTCAGTTTTCCAGACCCCAGTAAGTTCAAAATTCTTTTATAATCACATTGAAGGGGATGTGGGTTTGGGAACACTCAATAATAATTGAGGCTAAGTTTTTGCCATCAAGAGCCAGTCAGATAATACATCAGAGCCAATTAAATTTCACTTAGGCAGATAAATATGTTTAATGTTTGAGCAACATTAATACTGTAATTTTCATCACTTGCTTGGACCTTACTCCTGAATTTCAGTTCTGATTTTAGAATCTACATTTTTCTTCCAAATATTACATTGTAACCTCTAAACCAATTTATCTTATGGTAGGTTTAAATTTTAGATTATAAATAACACTGCAAAGAACATGAATGTGACTGTCTTTCTTTAGATTATTTCCATAAGATAAATTCCCAGAAGTGAGCTCACTTGATCAGGATCAGAGTCATGAGGTAGACAAGAATTCAATAAGGCCCTTACTGAGGCAAGATGAATTGTTTATTGTATATGAAAATCCAAATGAATATTACAGAAGCCTTAAAGGCTTAAAAGCTGGGTGTGGTGGCAGACACCTGAAATCCCAGCACTCTGGAAGGATGGGGTAGGAGAATTGCAAATTTGAACCCAGTCTGGGCAATTTAGTGTCTTAGCACAATCCTATCTCAAAAAAATCAAGAACGTAGCTCACTATGAAAGTCCTAGGTTCAATTTCCAATACTCAAGAAAAAAAAAAGTGGTGAAAAGAGGAGAAAGCCTCTAGAATGGTGCTCTGTGTAATCTCTTTGTTTTTTATTAGACTCTTTCAAAAACATCAGCCAGTCTTTCGGACTTTCACCTTTATGACTCTGTCTCCAAGTTGCCTGTTGATGTTCTTAGGAAGCAAGAGGACCTATTCTGTGCATGTGGAATGTTTAGAAGCAGCCCTGGACTCTACTTTCTGCAGTAGGAAATATACCTCTTTCAAGATACAACAATCCGAAATATCTCCAGAAACATCCAAATGTCCACCGGGAAGTGAGCCACTAGAAGATATTAAGTTGCAGTTTTGACACACACACAAACATTTAAACCAACTTTTTTATCTAGTATCTTACTCTATGGCATTTTGATAATGCATGAAAAGTGCAATCATAAAATTAGTAGTTTAAAAAGCTTCAAGTATTACTGATACCACATCTCTTATATCCTGAACCTCACTCGAAACCTTATTTCATTCCTTATCTCATCTTTCACTGAGCATCACCTCATCAAAGACCAAACAATTCCCAGATATGGGGTAAAAGATTAAGCTGTTTGCTACTCATAACAATATGCACACAATTTTTTCATCTTTAAAATTTTTTAATTTCTTAAAAGTTTTATTTTCATGTATATGGTATATAATGATTACATTCATCTGGGGAGTTGGTACATGTACATAGCATATCCTAGTTCATTTTTCTTTCCTCCTTCTCATCTCCCCCTTTTCTTGGCCCCCTTGCCAGTAGCCCAAGATCTGTGTCTCTGTTTCCTATTAACTATCTCTTATTTTCCTCTTTGAATTATTTATACTTTAGATTTCTCAATAAAAGAAACCGCATGATACTTAAACTTGTGTCTCTGATTTATGTCACTTAGCATAATGTTCTCAAGGTGCATCCATTTTCCTACAAACAACTCAAATTTATCCTACTTTATTGCAAAATAGTATGACACAGTATATATACACAGAATATTTTCTTAATTCATTCACTTGTTGATGAACTTATAGGTCACTTCCAAAATTTCGCTATTGAGTTGTGCTACTATAACATATGCATTATCACTCAAATATGAGATCTTTAACCCTTTCCGGAAGATACCTGGCAGAGGAAACCTGGAACAAGTGAGATTTCTATTTTCAGTTTTTTGAGAAATCTTCATACCGATTTCCCTAGTGATTGTACCAGTTTACATTTCCATCAACAATGCAGAAGGATACTTTTTTCCTGAAACTTTGCCAGCAAGTTTTATTGTTTGACTTCTTGGTGATAGCCATTCTTTCTGAAATAAGGTAGACTCTCAGTGTTGTTTTAATTTGCATTTCTCTAATGGCAGAAATGCTGAACTTTTTTTTCATGTATTTATTGCTCATTTGTACTTCTGAGAAGTAGCTATTCATTTCAGTTGCCCATTTTTTGATTAGGTCTTTTATTAGGAGGTATCTAAATTTTTGAGCAGTTTATCTGTTCAACATGTTCATTCTCTGAACAAGGAACACCTGGAAATTTTTTTTCCATTCTGTAGATTTTCTCTTCACTTTGTTAATTGTTTTCTTTCCTGTACAAAAGCTTTTAAATTTGTTATAATCCCATTTGTTGATTCTTGACGTTTTTCTCGTACAATTGGAGTTCCATTCAGAAAGTCCTTGCCTACACCTACATCTTCAAGAGTTTTACTATTTTATCTTACAGCAGATTCAGTGTTTCTCTTTTAATATCTTGGCTTTTGATTTATTTTATTTATTTTATTTTATTTTATTTTATTTTATTTTATTTTATTTTATTTTATTTTATTACTTGGTGAAAGATATGGGTCTCATTTCAGTCTTCTACATGTGCATAGCCAGATTTCCCAGCATCATTTGCTAAGGAATCTCTCTTTCCTCCAGTGTATATGTTTTTGTCCCTTTTGTCAAAGATCAGACTGCTGAATGTGCTTTGAGTCGTGTCTGCATCCTATATTCTGTTTCATTGATCGGCATGTCTGTTTTTGTGCAAGTACCATGCTATATTTGTGTGTTAGTTTGCTTGAGGTTTTTTGTGTTTTTGTGTTGTGTTTTGTTTTGTTTTGTAACACTATCTCTTTGTAATATAACTTGAAATCCATGATTGTGATGCTTCTTGCTCTGCTCTTGTTGCCCAGGATTGTTTTTGCTATTCCGGGTTTTGTCTGGTTTCAGACGAATTTTAAGATTGCTTTTTCTAGTTCTGTGAGGGGTGCTGTTCATATTTTGATTAGGATTTTATTTAATCTATGTATCAATTTTGTCAATTTGGCCATTTTGGTAATATTGGTCCTGCTGATTCAGAAACAGCTAATTTTCCAATTTCCGATATCTTCAAATCTCCTTTTTCAAAGTACTAAACTTTTTTTCATAGAGGTCTTTTACATCTTGTTAGGTTTATCCCTAAGTATTTAGTTTTTCTTGAAACTATTGTGAATAATATTGTTTTCCTAGTTTCTTTTTCAGTGGGTTCATTGTTGGCGTACAGGAACACTATCGACTTTTGTGTGTTGACTTTGAGTTCTGCTTCCTTGCTGAATTTTATACATATAAAAATTGTACAATGCAAACTCATCTAAATATTCTGGTTTACTGAATTGTCACTCTACCTGTCTCACCTCTATCTTCTTTTCCCCTGCTAGGATATAATCCCTCATCTCATGATATTAAATTATTTAAGATGCTCATTGTAGGATATTAGGTGTGCTTGGTAGAAAAAATGAGTTGTGTATTTCAGCCACTGATCAAAGGAAATTGAGATGAGTTAACTGTTTACCATGATGGTGAGTTAGCAAGAATGACCCATGCAGTAATGTGAACCAAGGCACAGACTATGATCTTTTTAGCAGAGCAGATCAATGGCTGGAAAATTTCTGCAATGGTTTAGAAACATTTTTAAAAAATACTATATTCGCTTGATAGGTTTCAAGAAACACTATATTCGCTTGATAGGTTTCAAGACTACACAAACTTAAAGAATTCAAAGTAACAGCATCTCTGAACCTAAAATAAATCCAAGAACACTGTGGAACATTGCTAATGATTTAAATTCTGACACTCTGATGGTCACATTCTTTGTTTTATTTCCCTAAAGATAAAACTCTAAGTCATTTTGGTAACAGAAAATAGCCTAAGAAACCAAATATAAGGATAAGATATAGGGATTCTTTAATCTCTACTACGGGCTTTTCTCAACTACTACAATACTTGAACCCCAGCTTGAGCACCCCTTATGCCTACCTCAAATGAACAGTGTGAAAGTCACCATGATTATCATTAAACAAAGGGAAGCACCTAGAAAGAAGCCAACCCATAAATAGACCAGTTTAAGTGCTAACCAGCTTTGTGGAGTTGGAGATGAATGACTATTTTCAGATTGCATTTCAGCCATTTATATTAAAATGCTAGATCAGTGCAAAATAACAGAATCGCTGTAGGCTGCCAGCCAGTTGCTCATTTCCCTGTCAGAAGCTGTTTCTTTTCCGAGGTAATCTGGTAAGAGGCAACCTGCCACCTTAAAGAATATTGGTAAAAAAATAAAATAAAAAAGAATATTGGTGCCGGGCATGGTGGCCAACGCCTGTAATCCCAGCACTGAGACAGGCTGAGACGGGTGAATTGTTGTGAGTTCGAGACCAGCCTGGGCTACAAAGTGAGCTGAAGTTCAGCCTGAACAGCATAGCGAGACTCTGTCTCAAAAAGACAAGGGCTGGGGATCTAGCTCAGCAGCCTAAGCGCCTGCCTGACAAGTGTGAGGTTGTGAGTTCGATCCCCGGCGCCACACACAAAAAAAGAATGCCAAACAGAAAAATTATAAACACAGACACACACATGCACATCATTGCTAAATGAAGGAATTCAAGTTGAAGTAGATGCCATTAGAAGAGTATTGGATCAAATAGATTAAAAATTACAGAGGTTTCAAAAATTAATTTTAATGAAATTTAGCAACAATAATAGTTCAATTCCAATGAAGGAAAGTACTCTCAAAGTTTTGAATGATACAAGAGTTTCTCATGTACTGGGAAATACAGTATTGTAAACACTGGTTTTATTGACCTTGGAATTCCTAAACAATTACAACAGGTTATGAATGAAAGGGGTATTCAATGTACTTATTATGTTGAATATCATCCTCTCATTTCCAAACAGACAGCTACAAGGTGCCTGCTGGACAGTTCAACTAGTCCTCTGTCTTTTGTTGTTGTTGTTTTGTATTTTTGTTTGTTTGTTTTGGTTTTTTGAGGGAGGGGTACCGGTGATCGAACTCATGACCTTGTGTTTGCCAGGCAGGCACTTTGCCTCTGAGCTACATCCGTGGCCTCCCTCTGCCTTCTTAACTTCAGTGCAAATAGAGTCTTTCTCCCAAGACAGTTTCTCTTTCAGATGCCTCTAATTCTGTGGCAATTACCCATGAATGAGGTCTCAGTTAACTTTACTTGTTTATCAGCAGTCGTTTTGTCTTATTAATTCGTCCTCTGAAATCACTCTCAGATCTGTTCCCTATGGCCCATCTCTACCACAGAACATCCTAACTACAGCATATTGTGTAGTAGAAGTTACGAGCCTGAGCTTTGGACACCAGTAGTGAGGGCCTGAGAAAGTTTCTTGGGTGTTTTTGCACCTTCTGAAAAGTGTAGGTGCACACCAGAGCCACATTTCACAAATAGCAGGTCATGAGCTGTTGGAAATCTTGAAATACATATAATGCATTTCCATTAGCACTTTCTAAAATTTAAAAAGGACAGTGATAAAAATGTCAAACATCATCTTAAATAGCAAACATAAGTATTGTTTTTTAAAAAAATTTTTTATGGAAAAGGAAGTGTGAGTGCATGTGTGTGTGTGTGTGTAAAACACATTTCTTGCTATGGCTCAAAGTTTAAAAAAATCTTGAAAGTCACTGAAAACACGATCTTAAGGTCTTTCCTTTTATCAATTATAGCATTTTATTCTGGTCCCTTACCATTTCATGCATAGGATATTTACATCTCTTTCTAACTATTCTCCCTGGCCAGATTCTCTTCCACTTCCAATCTATCATGAACACTACTGTTAAGTTGATTTTAAGAGAATTCTTCAAGCATAATTTTCTGACTCAAAAACCTTAAATTATTCCAACTTGGAAGAAAACCCCATATTTAGTTTAAATGGAAAGATTTCTTCCAGTCTTGTTCAACCCCATTTTTGTAACCAAGTGTTTGTCCTCTCTCCCATATGACATCTTGATTCAAATCAAGTATATTTATTTATCAACTCCTGGACATCCTTTGTAAATTGTTACCCCTAAAATTTGACCTATGGATTTCCCTAGTTTAGGATACTTTGCCTCTTTTTTCATGGGTCTTAAGTTTATTTTCCCAAAAAAAAGTTCATTTTTCAAACCAAAAAATGAAACTTGGTAATATTCTTGTCAGAATTATTTTGATGATGCTTAAATTAATTTAAATAAAACTGAAAGCTTTAATATATTTCTCATTCTTACATATAAACAATGTCTTTCTAGCTGTTCAAGCCTTCCTTTATGTTCCCAGATCTTGCTTAAAAATTTTTTCATATAGGTTGCATGAAATTACTTTGTATATGTTTAGCACTTAATAGTATTTGTTAAGGGCAACTTTATTTACTTTAATGATGAATTAATACATACTTCAATTGCAAGTGGGTCAGTGTTGAGTATTTTAATTAATTAAATATAACAGTAAGGTAAATGTTAAAAAAAATGGCTGAATCAAATAATTTACAAATTAAAAATAGGAAAGATCCTTGGCTATAGAATCCTGAGAATTGGAATTTATTTAGTACTAATTCTTGTTCATGCTTAAAAGAATGGGAGAGAGACAAACTTTATAAAAATAAGAAGAAAATCTGAATAAGCAGACTTTCCTGATGCTGTCACTGACTTGCTGTTTATCACAAGTCTTGTCATTTAAATTCCAATTTCCTTTTCTTCCTATGTATTTCAAATATTTGTTAGATCTCTTTGTCTCCTCTTCAGTGTCCCTAAATATTCACTGCTAAATTGAATGTAAGTTTGTCAGATATATCAGAAGTAGACTTTGGGCTCCCTAAAAATAAATCACACAACCAGAGAGAAGACAATGGTAATGATGATTTGGTGGGTCTCTCAAAAAAATAGTACAACTCTTCACCACCTGGGTCAAGAGAGGTTTAAAAAGGAAATGAAGAGTAAAGATAGGAGCCAAGATTTCACTCTTGTTAATAATAGAAGCTAGATAAATGGCTTTTGGGAGCTTCAATTTCACTTGGAGACAAAGACTACTTTTATTTTCCCATCTTTCCCTGGAAGTATTATCTACCTCCTTCTATTATTGAAAAGAAAAGAAAAAATACTATGGCATTATTACAGTAGTCCACATGCAGAAAGATCAACTCAGAGGACTTTTCAACTTTTGTATCTTATGGTCATAAAATCCATTATCATCTTATTGCATAAAATAACATATAAATGTTATAGACCATAAAGCTTCGAAGTGTGGCTGTAAATCATATAAGCATATCTGTACATATACATATTCATGTTTTGATGCATTCAAATGATGAAAAATGTTCTTTGCTCCATTGCTGCAGTGAGTTTCTCTCTGAAATACGTTCAGCATGGCCTCTTCTCTTTGAAATGACTAATGTGAGAAGGTAACTTTGGATATTACATTGCAATGTAATCATCTATATTGTGTATTGTGGATAAAATTGATTAGAATAATATTGAAACTCCCCCAAGGGACTCTACAATTATAAGTCAACTCTCAAATGGAAAAGGTTTTTTGAAAAGTTGGCAGATGTCTTAATGAAAATGAAGCATTACAGTAATATATTAGGCCAATTTGTTCATTATTGACAAGCAAATCACTAAACTATATAAATTACTGGGTCAGACAGGCAGAATTACTTTCCTTTCAGTGAATGGTTAATCAAATATTATATGTAAATGTTCATTTGTTTTTAGTTTTTGATATGCATATAAGTAGACAGACGATTGGCCTTTACTTAGAGTTGCAAGTTGGTCTTAGATACAGAAAATCCAAATATTGGAATTTGTAT
This sequence comes from Cuniculus paca, assembly GCA_004365215.1. NCBI lineage: Eukaryota > Metazoa > Chordata > Mammalia > Rodentia > Cuniculidae > Cuniculus > Cuniculus paca. Next base: position 11,537 of record RJWT010003450.1, on the reverse strand, counting down.
AAAATTAGGAATCGAATTCAACCTTGAGACTGAAATCTACTATTCAGGTCCCACAGTAGAATATATAAATAAAACAGTGAGACTTTGTATTTTCTTTATAAGCCCATTTACTTAGCATTTCTGTTTCCCTTTTTCTGTTTGTGTTTTTAAGCAGCCTTTCATAGAAGAACGTCATTGAAATAAATCCTTGAGGAACAGATAGAGCTATTTTGCAACAAGTGTGGTAATTCTCTATCAGTATTCCACCATGCTGGGGTTTGTAAAGGATTTAAAAGTTTGTTTCTGCTTTTGTTTCCAAGGTCTTGACCAAGCACAGAAGCTCCACACATAACAGCAACTAGGGCAAATTTATTCTAATAGATTTTTACTCCAAGAACAAGAATCTTTCTGTTTAATATTGCACATGAATATTAAATAAACTACCTGCTGGCAACTACACAATATTTTAGTCTCTAATTTTAAAAGTACACTGTATTTTAATACCTATTTTTAAACAGATATCAATTTTTATGGAGCAGTACATGAGTTGTTGATGGATAAATCACCCAAGCATGGTTAAAGAGAGCCTAATCTCCAGCTGGTACCAGATCCATTTAATTGTATCTTCTGACCTCACCTCACCTGAGCCTGCATTAAAATCATAATACAGTTCAAGTGTAAAAATGATATACTGTTTGTTCGCCCTGTTTATAGAGGGGCAAACATATAGTTAAATTCATATGTTTAAAATTGGTGTAGTCATTTGAAAAGGTTGAGTTAGATCAAACTGCCTCTCAGCGTTTTCTCTGCCCTTTTTCTATTTAAATGACTGGGCCTCCACAGCCAGATGGCAGAGGCTGTTAAGAAAGTTGCAGTGGCTTTTCCTGGTGCCCAGAAAGTTGCTTTCCTCCATCCAACACAGAGACACTTGAGCATCATTTGATAGTGGGATAGTACATTGTTTTACTGTGACCTTCTAGCAATAGGGCAGAAATTTTTGGATCTTTCTGAATCCTCTACCAACTTGGTAATATTTTCAAATGATCTGAGCAGCAGTTCTTGATATCCTTCCATTTTCATTAGGGTGAAAAGTCCCTTCATTCTTATGGCAATTTCATTTTTACTAATTGCAGTACTTAAGTTTTTCTCTTTTAAGAGCCAGGATTTTGTTTATATTTTTAAAGTGTTATCTCAACCAGAATCTATATTTATCTTATACAGTTTCCCAGAGCTGAACTGAGAACACTGAAAGTGGCATTGCTTTTGGATTCTGGTCCAAAGAAATTATTAGCTAATGTTCATTACAACTAACATTTACTGAGCTCTTCCCACATGCCAGACAGACTTGGTCAGGCATTATGTAATGCCCTATTATGTAATGCACTGGTGTGTATAGCTTCTCCAGAAGTAAAGATCTTGTCTCTTTTTGTCACCATTAAAACTCTATTGCCTAACAGAGTGCCTGGGAGGAAGCAGATTTCCAATTAGGAAATACAGAATGAATCAATGAATATATTATTTCCTAGAGTCTCTACAACGACCCTACAAATACAAAATGTTACTCCCCACTTTAAAAATGAGGAATGTGTGTATTTAGTGGCACAGCCAGAATTTGGAGATACACCATCTGATTCTGAAGTCCATGCTCTTAATCACTGTGTTAACAGCCGAACCCTGGCTAGTGCTAGTCAGTACTCGTAAGAAAAGAAAAGAACTAATAGGATATAGATATAAGCATAAGAGAGAGTATTAATTAGGGGAATTGATTGCATGATCCTGGAAGCTGAGAAAGTACCATGATAGACCCTCCATAAGCTAGAGAATCAGAGGAATCAACAGCATGGCTCTGACAAAGTATACAATCCTTAGAACCAGAATTGATAGTGTGACTCTCAGTTCAAGGATAAAGGTCAAAGAAACTGGAGACCACTGGTACACATCCTGGAGCCCAGAGGCTAGAGAACATATTGATGCCTAAGGGCAGGAGAAGATGGGTGTCCTTGTTTAGAAGATGGAGAGAAACTTCACCTTCCCTTTGCTATTTTGTTCTATCCAGGACCTCAACTGATGGAATGGTTTACACCTACACTGAGTATGGGTGGTTCTGCCTCAGTCACTCCTCTGATTCAATTGTTAATCCCTTTCAGAAATACTCTCACAGACCTCTTCAGATACAATACTTAACTAGCTACCTGATTTGCCTTTAAGCCATCCATGTGGCTATTTGACAGGTAAGATAACCTTGAAAAGTCTACTATTTGTCAACTTGGCACCCATATATATCTTCTTAAATCATACTTCCTCTCCAAGTAAAAGTAATAACCGAGTCATAGTTCCACCTAATATGATACAACTGCCCTGTGTACAACCGAGGAATGCTCTAATTCCTTCCCCAAAAGAGGAGATAATGTACTTGAACATATACTCTTCTCCTCATATCTTATAGCTTAAATACTACAACTTATTTTTTAAATTTTACTTAAATATTAATATGCATTCAGTATATCACATGTTACATGCTAAAGAAATAATAGAGAAAATAAAACAGATATTTTATCAACATAGGTATATACATATATTCTTAGCAAAACAACTATTATACTTCTTGTTTCTATAACTGGGCATGTGGTCATAGTTGGTATTTATAATTACCTCCTTTGTATTCCCTTAGTCTTCAGCAAGGGACTCAGTTGGTCATGGTTCTTTAACTGGCAAGGTTACCCATATCTTTGTTCCTGAAGGTATCTAAGCCATTTGACATCCTCCCTGGATTAGGTTATTAGATTATATTAACATGATTACATTAGTCACAGTGTATAGTAATAATAAAAGACGCCCTAAGGAATCACCTGTATTCCAGACATGATCTTCCTTACCTCCACTATGGAGTCCTAGTCCAATGGTAGCATACAACAATCACCCCAGTTCATACCCTAAGTCCTTTCCTAGCATGTTGACTCAGAGAGAGATACTCAGAGACATGACAAATTCCAAGTGACCAAGTAACAGCCTTAATTTTCAGTTCAATAGGATCACTGTGTTCTGGTGAAAGTGTTCCTCTCTCCGGAGTTAAGAACTCTGGATTGACAAGGCATAAAATCATGGAAACAGGCAGAAAAAGTTTTCACTAGTAGATAAAGAAGCATAATGTGATTGGTGCTATATTCCTTGCTTTTCCAATAGCTGAATCTTGGCTATGAAAAACATTCATATGTTAAATGTTGAGTCTGGCATATATAGTTCCCTCACTGAACTGTGTTTTCACAGGCCGTTGCACCATTCTCTGAAACCAACTGTTTCAGGAAGGTAGAGAAAATGGTAAGAGTAGTGAATGCAATAACATGAGCCCATTGTTGCACTTCCTTGGCTGTGAAATGAATTCCTTAGACAGAAGCTATCCTATAGGAAATACCATGACATTGATAAGGCATTCTGTAAGTCCAAAATCAGTATCTCTGGCAAAATAAATGCATGCAGAAAGTGCAAATCCATGTTCAAAGTGTCTACTCCAGTAAGGATAAAGCTCTACTTTTCCATGATCAAAGTGGTCCAATCTAATCACCAGGTAGCTGACTGATCATGCTGAAGAGTGCTACCATTTAGGAGCCTCACTGTTGATCTCTGGTGCTGTTAGATTAGGTACTGAAGAGTGTCTTTTGATGGGTCAGCCCAGTGAATGGAAGTCCATGTTGCTGAGCATATGTATAACTTCCTCCATGTTCGCTACCATGACCACTTTCTATATGACCCACTGTGTCATAGCAAGGATGACTGGGGAGGGAGGCTGACCGATATCCACAGAATGAGTCACCCCATCCACTTATTAAATTCATACTCTGCTAAGGTCATTGTTAAACTTTAGACCTAAATTGTTCCCCCAAACCTCATGAGTTTGGAGGGTGACTGCATCATTGGGACATTATATTTACTAATCAGTGAATTCATCGATTAATGAGTTCAGAAGCTGAGTGTGCTGCTAGGAGTTGAAGCCTGATTAGGGGACTTGCCCTGGAAGGTTGTATTTCCCTCCCCAGATCCTCCTTTACCTTGCTTTATTCCTACCATGATGCGAGCAGCTTTTCCTTTGCCCAGGCCTTTCCACCATGCTGTTTCTGGCTTTGAGTTACTGAAAACTCTAAACCAAAATAAACCATTCCTCCTTTAACTTGAGAGTGTCAAGTATTTTGTCCCAGTGATGAGAAAGTAACTAAGGCAATCACCCTTCAGTGAGCATTCACATTGGGTGCAAATATGAGTATCTTCATGTCCTTAACTAATTCAAAGTGTCAAATTTACATTCTTCAATGTTCTGTCATCAATTTTCTAACCATCTTTCTTCTCAGTCCATGACTATCCAGCCAAATCACCAACAAAAGCGCATTAATCTGTGTATAGCTACATATCTCCTTCTAAACAATGTACATATCCTGGTTCACTAGCCTATCTTCTCCTCACTGGGAAGATTACCCTTCACCACTGCCCTTCCAGATGGTCCCAGAAACAGGCTACAGTGCTGCAGCTGCCCACTTTTGGATGCTTCCTGCATGTCATAGAGAACCATTTGTAAACCAGGCCTTAGTTCTTCTTTTTCTTGATCAACTGGTCATAGAACATTGTTTATGAGGTCACAGATACAAGATGAGAGAGAGAAGACAGTATAGTAAGAGTAAGAACCAAGAGTGTTTGGGCTACTTCTTCATCTGACTTATTTGTTCCTTTAGGATCTGGCAGGTCTGATCCCCTAAATGCTAATTCCATTTGATGATGCACACCCAACTTTATGGTTTGTGATGGTGGGTTGTACTTACTCAGTCCATTCATTCAAATGCCAATCTCTTCCAGAATTATTTTTAGAGACATATCCATAAATAATGCCTCCCCTGATATCTAAGTATCCCTTGATACCATCAATTGACAAAGTAGTCATGATAAAGTGATTCTCAAACTCTGATATGCATCAGAACCTCCTCATAAATTTTCTAAAACTTAAATTGCTACTTCCCTTGCCTGGAAGTTTCTGTTGCAGTAAGTCTGAGGTAGAGTCACAGTTTGCTTTTCTATCAGATTCTCAAGTAAGATGGATGCTGCTGATTATGTTTTCACAATTAAAAAAAGCACTGGCCTAGAGATTCAAACTGAGTCTTCTGAGTAAAATAAAATAAAAAAAGTCTAGATCCACTTTTGTCTATGGCAGTTCCAATAGTTTTGCTGGGATCATAGTACATGTCCCTCTTTTCTACACCAATATCTGTACCATGGCATGACATATATTACTGGGGCCAGCTTCAGTTTAGTGCAATGGTTCAAGGATTTTTTCAAAACTGTGTGAAACAATCCTGCTTACTTTCTTTTCATCTTCTCTTCTAATCAAGCATCACTCCATAAATTACTGTGTAGTTCCATTCTTTTTGCAGGTGATTTATGGTTCTTGAGTTTTGCAAATTTAGGCCTTGCATAGCATGTTTTCATTTTGAAAGAATTTTGTAAGTATCAATAATCACCATAAATACCTATTTTATTTTTCAGAAATAACTGCAGCTCTATACACATTTGCAGCCATAAACAAGGCCTTACAATTGGATTCCTGTAACGGTAGAAATAGCACTGTTAAGTAATGTAGAGATTCTGATTTGAAAGGCCATCTTTTCTCTACTGCTTTTAAATAAAAAGTTTGTGGAAACACAACACCATAGTACTGAACAACACCATGACCAGCATGGGCAAGAAGTCTTGTTTCTTTTTTAAGTATTCAGGTTTTTCAAAAAGCATGTCAACCTTATCTTTCTTTAAAACATTAACCTATAATGCCAATTTCACCATGTTTTCAGATCCTTTCTTGTTGATCAGGCAAATCTAAAAAATAAAATAAAGGTCCTTTACCCTTACCCAAATGACCTCAATAGCTAGCAGGAGCATTGATCACCCCTCCTCCACACCCAAATGACTGGCCCCTCTTCTACACTTGAGGACTCAGAAACTAGGTGAATGTCAGCCACACAGTAGGACTCTTCTTAAGACACACACCATGGACAGTTGAGACTAACAGAATTGAAAAGATCAAAAACTTAACCAAGAGGTGAAAATGACAAAATGAAAAAGCAAAATGCAGTCTCAAACCCCCAGCCCATCTGGAATAAGTACAGGAGACATCAAAATAGAGGACATTGGAAGTCAAACACCTGAAATTTCTGAAAAGATAGCAAGTGAAGTAAAGAAACAAATCCAGAAGTCAAACTGTGCCTTCCCATGAGCCAGGGTCTGCCATGGTGAACAGGAAGAGACACAGCAAGAAGCCAAACCACACCTTCCTGTGAGCTAGCCAGTTCATAGTCTGGGAGACTAGAAGAGCATTCTCCCTCCACCTCCCATTAAGCAACTGGCAGATTTAGTGAAAATTAGGGTGAGATGATAACAACTGTGATAAAAAGAATAGCTTGATGTTTGTATTGTTTGACTTTGCAGGCCTGGGGCTGGTGGACTGGGTATCTGTTGGAGGATGGTAGTGTACATTGTGGCAACTGTGAGAGATTTACTTCGGTCTTTTTTCTGAAATCCAGTGTTTTACTCCATTTTGCTGTTTTGTCTTACTCCTGTGTCTGGTAACCTGAGTAACTATTTTGAAGATAACAATATGTTATGTAGCAACCATTGCTAAATTTCTATCATCTTCTTTTGAAAACCTATATAGCTATTGTATTTTTGGTTGTTGTTCTTGTTGTTACCATTTTGCCTTTGTTGTTGCTGTGTTTTAGGTTTGTTTGCTTATTGATTTTCTGTTTTTTCTTTTTTCTCTTTAAAATAAAATTTTTAGGGCTGGGTATGTAGCTCAGTGGCCTAAGCACCTGTCTGGCAAGTGCGAGGTCATGAGTTCAATCCCTGGTGCCGCAAAAAAAAAAAAAAAAAAAAAGCAATCTAAATAAAATTTTTAAAAAATACCATAAATGTTTTAATTAGAGTAATGACATTTCTTTTCAGTAATTGCAAAGGATCTTAACTATATTAAAAGACATGTTATTTTACTCTAAACTGTAACTCCCTGTGACTCTGAAGTTAAGGCTAATTTGTAAAAATAATTGCAAGGAAAATAAATTACATTCATGGGGAAAAAAAAGAAACAAATTCATGAGGTTATAGAGGAAATCAGATCAGAAATAATATTTCAGGTAAAGAAAGTAATGACAACCTTAATGAAGGCATTGCTCAGCATAGCTAGAAAAGACATAGATAAAAAAGTACAGAAGCATGGGAAAATTATGAAATCTTAAATGAATAATATAGGGAAGAAATAGAATACATGAAACAAATTCAAAGAGATATCCAGGAAATTTAAAATTCCATTGAAAACTGACAGAACCACTTGAACAAAACTGAAGATACACTTTTAGCACTTGAAGACAGGATCACAGCTAGCAATCATGAAAGGAAAGAACAAGGGATTGTGAAATGACAATTCAACAGCTCCAAGATGCAAAGAAAAACAATACAAAGACTGATAGATATCAGTGAAAACTCAGGAGTCAATGCAAATGATATAAAAAATCTATTTGCATAAATAATAACAGAAAACTTCCCAAGCATGGGTGAAAAAAATCTGATATACAGATAAGTAATGCATATAGAACTCCAAATAGCCATGACCAAAGTAAATCTACACCCAGATATATAATAATTAAGATTCCAAAAACTCAGCATAAAAACAAAATACTAAAAGCTGTTAGAGAAAAGAAACAGATCACCTATCAAGGAAAGCCCAATAGAATCATGGCCAACTTCTCAATACAAATTCTCAAGTCAAGACAAGTTCAAAGTATTGCAAGCCCTGAAATGAAACAACTTTCAACTCAGGTTGATGTACCCTACAAACCTATCTTTCAAAACTAATGGAGAAATAAGATACTTCCATGACAAAGAGCAATTGAAGAGATTCATTTCCATCAAACCAACTCTGGAAAGAGTACTGAAAGATATTCTAGATTGAGATGAAAATGACCACAATTCCCAAGCAACAACAGAAAGAAACCACCAGACAGGGCAAGCAGTTAAACAAAGGGAAAAAGCAGGGAGTCAAAAACAGGAAAATAACATGACAAAGATAAGCCAATACACGTCAGTTACACCATCAATGTAAATGGCCTCAATTCACCAATTAAAAGAAATAGATTGGTACAATGGATTGAAAAACAAGATCCAACAGTGTACCATATACAAGAAACACATATAACTCAAAAAGAAACTCATCAACTGAAAGTCAAAGGATGGTAAACAATATTCCATGCAACAGGAACTCAGAAAAAAGCAGGGGTACCTATTTTGTTTGCAGACAATGTGAACTTCAAACCAAAAATGATCAAGAGATAAAGAAGGTCACTACATACTTATTAGGGGAAAAATTCAAGAGAAAGAGATAACAAACATAAATATATATGCACCAAATACAAGAGTACCCAACTATACAAAAAAAATACTAATAGACATGAAAAACCAAGTACACAATAATACAATTGTCACAGGGGACCTTAATACCCCATTGTCACAAAGAGATAGATCAACTAGACAAAAAGTTGGAAAAGAAATAACAGAACTGAATCAAACCTGTGAACAAATGGACTTACTAAATGTTTACAGTGTTCCACCCAACAACATCAGAATACACATTCTTCTCAGCTGCACATGGGATGGTTTCTAAAATAGACAATATATTGACCCATATAACATGTTTAAGTAAATGCAAAGGAACTGAAATTATCCCATGCATATTATCTGAGCAAAGTGCATTGAAATTGGAAATTAATGGCAAAAGAACCTATAAAAACTACATAAACACATGAAACAGTCAAAGGATAACAGATGAAATTAAGGAAAATATTAAATAATATCTACAATTAAATGAAAATGCAGACATGATACCAGAACCTGTAGGATGCCATAAAAGCAGTCCTGAGAGGAAAATATATAGCAGTGAATTCTCACATCAGGAAAACAGAATAAACACAAATAAACAACCTAATGCTGCACCTCAAGCTTCTAGAAAAAGAAGAGCAAGTCAAGACCAAAATTCAAAGAATGGAGGAAATTATAAAGATCAGAGCAGAAATTAATGCAATCGAGACTAAAAAAAAATACAAAGATTAATGAATCAAAAAATTGATTCTTTGAAAGAAATAAAGCTGATAAATCCCTAGCCAACCTCATCAGGAAAGGAAAAGAAAAAACACAAATTCCTGCAATGAGAAATGAAAAAGGTGAAATTGCTACAGATCCTGTGGAAATTCAGAAGATCATTAATACCTGCTTTGAAAAATCTTTACTTGCATAGGCTGGAAAACACAGAAGAAACGGACAGATTCCTTGAAACTTATGAATTACCAAAGGTGAATCCAGAAGATATAAAAAGTTTGAATAACCCAATGTCAGTTCCTAAAATTAAAAATGTAATTACAAAATTACCAATGGGGAAAGACACAGCTCCTGATGGATTCACAGCTGAATTCTACAAGAAATTTAGAGATTTAATGCTCATCCTCCTCAAATACTTTAATGAAATTGAAAGGGAATTAATCCTCCTCAACTCATTCCTGGAGGCAAGTATTATTCTGATACCAAAACCAGAGAAAGACCCCCCCCAAAAAAAGAACTACAGGCCAATCTCCCTAAGGAACATAGATGCAAAATCCTTAATAAAATACTAGCAAACAGAATTCAACAAATAATCCAGAAGACTATACGTCATGACCAAGTGGAACTCATCCCAGGAATGTGGGGATGGTTCAACATACGCAAATCAATAAATGTAATACACAACATCAACAGAGCCAAAGACAAAAATCACATGATCATCTCAATAGATGCAGAAAAAGCTTTTGATACAGTCCAACACTCATTCATGATAAAAACCTGACAGAAAATCAGAATAGATGGTTTCTACCTTAATCTGATAAAAGCCATCTATGACAAACCAACAGCTAACATCATACTAAACAGACAAAAACTGAAAATCTTCACTCTAAAATCAGAAACAAGAAAAGGATGCCCACTATCACCATTCCTATTTGATATAGTTCTGGAAATGTTAGCCAGTGCAATTAGACAAGAGAGAGAAATGAAAAGAATAAGGATAGGAAAGGAAAACATTAAGTTATCATTATTTGCAGATGACATGATACTCTACATAGAAGACCCCAAATACTCCACCAAAACACTACTAGAATTAATAAGTAAATTCAGCAGCACGGCTGGATTCAAAGTCAACACTCAAAAATCAATAGCACTCTTGTACATAAAAAGCAAACTCAATGAGAGATAATTATGGAAATAACAACTTTCACAGTACTATCCAAAAAAATGAAATACTTAGAGGTTAATCTGACATAGGATGCAAAAGATCTATATATTGAAAACTATAGTATTCTGAGAAAGGAGATTGAAGAGGATATCAGAAAATGGAAAGATATTCACTGCTCTTGGATAAGAAGAACCAACATTTTGAAAATGGCCATACTCTCAAAACTGTTACACAATGTAATGCAATCCTGATCAAAATAACATTAGTATACCTCACATATCTAGAGAACACATTCCTAAAATTCATTTGGAAATGGAAGAGACCTAGAAGAGGAAAGGCAATCCTGGGCAACAAAGGCAAAGCAGGAGTTATCACAATTGCAGACTTAATACTACAAAGCTGCTATAATGAAATCAGCATAGTACTGGCAAAAAAACAGACTTGAATGGAACAGAACAGAAGATACAGACATAACTATAAACACACCTCAATCACCTTATCTTTGACAAAGGGGTCAAATATGTTCACTGGAAGTAGCATAACCTCTTTAATAAATGATGCTGGAAAAATCAGCTTTCCACATGCTGAAGACTGAAACTAGACCAATGTCTATCATCATGCACTAAACTAATGTCAAAATGAATCAAAGATCTAAATATTAAAACATAAACACTAAATCTACTGGAAGACAAAGTAAGTAGAAATCTTGAAGACATAGGGGTAGGTAAAGAGTGCATGAACAAAACGCAAATTGCATGCAAAGTACTTCAAAGTCTCAACAACTGGGATCACATCTTATTAAAAAATTTTTTCACATTAAAAGAAATCACCAATAGAGTGAAAAGAAAACCCACAGGGAAAAAAAAACCCAAAACAGGGGAAAAAATTATCCAACTGTCCCTCAGACAAAGAACTTCTATCTAGAACGTGTAAAGAATTGAAAATCAGCCCCCCCACCAAATTCAAACACCCAATCCAAAAATGGTCATCTGAGATGAACATACACTTGTCTGGTGAAGTAATACAAATGGCAAATAGATACATGAAGAAATGATCAAAAACACTGGTCATTCAAGGAATGCAAATTAAAACAACACTGAGATTCCATCTCACTCCAGAAAAAATGACTGCCATCAAGAAATCAACCAATAACAATCGTTGGCAGGGCTGTGGGGGAAAAGAACCCTCTTCAACTGTTGGAGGGAATGTAGACTGTGCAACCACTGTGGAAATTGGCATGGAGATTCCTCAATAAACTAGAATTGGAGATCCTATT
>RJWT010003449.1:0-36466 GCA_004365215.1 Cuniculus paca | reverse complement strand
CAAGAAATCAACGTGTATGGTTGCTAGTTTGTGTAGCAAATTTTGGTTCTCCTAGCTTTCCATTTTCTAATACCCTTTTTGATCTCCTTTTAAGAGTACTGTAGTTTTCAGTGTAAAGGTTTTTTACCTTCTTTGTTGGATTGATTCTTAGGTATTTCATTTTTTTGGATGGTATTGTGAAAGGTTTCTTCCCTAATTTCTTTCTCAGTGAGTTTGTTATTTGGGTACAGGAGCTATTTATTTTTAAGTGTTGACTTTGTATCCAACTATGCTACTGAATTTGGTTATTAAATCTAGAAGTTTTTTTGGTGGAGTTTTTGGGGTCTTTGCAGAGTTTTGTGTCATCTGCAAATAATGATAATTTAACTTTTTCCTTTCTTCTTTTTATTCCTTTTATTTCTTACTCTTGTGTAATTGCTCCAGCTAAAGTTTCCAGAACTATATTGAATAAGAATGGTGATAGTGAACATCCTTGTCTTGTTCCTGATTTTAGAATCAAAGCTTTCAGTTTTTGTCCATTTCGTATGATGTTGGCTGTTCATATGTCATAGATGGCTTTTATTAGATTGAGATAAAGACCATCCATTTCAATTTTCTGTAGGGTTTTTATTATGAATGGGTGTTGATTTTGTTAAATGCTTTTTCTGCATCTACTGAGATGATAGAGTTTTTGTGCTTAGGTCTGTTAATATGGTGTGTGCATCTCTGGGATGAATCCTGCTTGGTTATGGTATAAAATCTTCTTAATGATTTGCTGCATTCGGTTTGCTAGTATCCTATTAAGGATTTTTGCATCTGTAATCATTAGGGAAATTGAACTGTAGTTCTCTGTTTTGGTTTGATCCTTCTCTGGTTTTGGCATCATGGTAATGCTTGCTTTCAGGAATGCACTTGGGAGTACTGCTTCCCTTGGAATTTCATTAAAAGGTTTGAGAAGTAGTGGTGTTAGATCTTCTCTAACATTCTTGTAGAATTTAGCCGTGAATCCATCTGGGCCTGGATTTTTCTTTGTTGGTAGGTTTTTCATTACATCTTCAATTTCATTGACTGATATTGGGTTATTTAGAATTTTTATATCTTCTTGACTCATCTTTGTTAATTCATGTATATCTAGAAATCTATTTCTTCTATGTTTTCTATCTTATTATAATAGAGGTTCTTGAAGTAGGTATTGATGATCTTCTGGATTTCTGGAGGATCTGTTGTGATTTTGCCCTTTTCATTCCTAAATACATGGATTTGGGTCTTGTCTTTCTGTTTTTTGATAAGGCTGCCTAAGAGTTTGTCTATTTTATTTAATCTTTCAAAGAACCAACTCTTTGATTTATTGATTGTTTGTTTTATTTTCTTAGTCTCCATTGCATCAAGTTCTCCTCTGATGTTTATAATTTCCTCCCCCATATGAGCTTTTGGCTTGACTTGCTCTTCTTTTTTTAATGTTGAACTTAATGTTCAACATTAGTTGTTTATTTGAGCTTGCTCTGTCTTTGTGATGTAGGAATTTACTACTATAAATTTCTCTTGTAGGACTGCTTTCATTGTATCCCATAAGTTGTGGCATGTTGTACTGGCATTTTTGTTTAATTGCAGAGACTGATTTCTTTTTCATTTCATCTGCCACAGTCTTCTTACTGAAGTATATGTCCAGTGTTCTTGTTCGTTCTCATTCATATTCTCTCTCTCTCTCTCTTTTTTTCTCAGGGAAAGTTTATTGGGGAGTAGGACTAGCTCCTAAGAGAAAGGAGGGGTCCCAAGTATATTGCCCTGCGGGTTGTTTTCTTTTAGTGCTTGAAATACTTGTCTCAAAACTCCTTGTTTTAAGGGTTGGTGTTGACAAATGTGCTCTAATTGTGATGGGCTTTCCTTTATAAGTGACTTGTTTCTTTTCAACAGTTCACAGCATTGTTATTGTGTTGAATTTCTAGAATCCTATTATTTGTCTTGGAGTAGATTTGATCATGGCTAATTGAAGTTTTATATGACTCACTTATCTGTGTGTCAAATTCTTTTTCCATGCTTGGGAAATTTTTTGCCATTACTTCTGTGAACAGCTTATGCCATTTGTGCTATCTTCTCCTTTTTCATTGACTTCTGTTGATTTATCTTATGTTATTCTTTACATAAAGTAGCAGCTGTTGGATTGGTTTTTCATGGTCCCTCTCTATTTTTAAGAAGCCTTAAACAAAAAGGAAGTCTTGCTTTTCATGATTCCTAACTGCAATTCTCTCTTCTATACTCTGTACTCATATTGGTTCATTCTTTTTTCTATAATTTCAATAGAATTTTTAATCTTCTGGATAACTGGTTGAATATGTTTCATGGATTCCATGAAAATAAACTCTGTTTTTTAATCTGTGTCTTCTCTAGATTCACTAATTATGCCCTTTGTTATGGTTACCATCTCTGAAGTCATCTGAGAAATTATTTCTTATTTTTTTCTAGGACCTCTTTCATTTGATTTGTTACTTCCGCTGTTATCACTTCAGAGAGTTTAGGTGGGTGGCTTTCAAACTGTTGCACCTCACTGCCCAACGGATATGTCTTTGGTGAGCTGTGTGTGGATTGTACCTTGCTTCCATGCCTTCTCATTTTTTTAAAAATTCCTTGTAAATCATTTGTGGTAGGTATCTTTATTGCTAGTTTATTGACAAGCCTTAGAAAATGACTACTCAGAGATGTCTTCCAGGTGTAGCTAACTTTTGGGTTTTGAGTCTGTTACAAATCTTGTCTTCAGTATATTGGGGATGAGAATTGCTGTCTATTTGACCTAGTGTCTGGTTCTTTGGCACTGGCCTGTAGTATTGTTTATGACTCTCTGGCCATCTAAGTCTTGGTGTACAAGGTAGAACAACTGATTAGAACAATTATGTCACCTTTGCTAAAGTAGTACAATAAGTAATAATAGTAGTATGAAACATACCCTAAAATGATAAACTGTGGTATCTATTAATTTGCCACCTTTAACTGCATGAACTCTATTTGTAGTTATATAAATAATCTAAAACACTCTAGAAGCCCTGCACTGTGGCACATGTCTGTAATCCCAGCACTTGGGGGAGGTGAGGCAGGAGATCATTATAAGTTCAACGCCAGCCTTTGCTACATTGTGAGTTCAAGATTACAGGAGTGTGACACCACATTTCACATTTGTAATGCCTGTAACTTCCTTAAGTGTTTACCTTTTATTATTTTGAAATGTCCTTGTTTGATTCTATAATTATTTGGTAATCTGTTCTACCTGAGAAAGTCTCTCCATGTTTTTCATTTTTTTTTCTGATGATGTCTTTCTCTATATTCTGATTTTTTTTTTTCTGACTGGGGACTGAACATAGGGCCTTTGCAGTGAGCTACATTCTTAGCCTTTTTAATATATCTTTTGTTTCATTTTGGGACTGGGTCCCAGTCAGCCACTAAATTGTCCAGGCTCTGCTTGAATTTGCTGTCTTTCTGCCTCAGCCTCCTAGAGTGCTGGGATTATAGGCATGTGCCACCACACCCACCTTTATTCATTTATTTTTTAATTTATTTGTGTCTTTATATTTAATATGAGTCTCTTGGGTGTACATCTCAGTGGTAGTGAGATAGGTTAGGACGTGGCAAAAACTGGCTGGGAAAGTTAGTGTGACCTGTTAAGTACAGGATCCCTGGAGCATGTGCAGAACAGTTTCTAAAACCCTGCCTGTGAACTTTCCCAGGAACTCCAGGTTTTCAACAGGATGACCTAGATCTGAGTCAGTCTTACACATGGGATCCCAGCACTGCCTCTCAGAACTCATATGTAGAAGTTCTTGCACCTTGCTTCCATGACTTCTGATTTTTTAAAAAATTCCTTATAAATCGTTTATGGTAGGTATGATAGGTATCCTAGAGATTTGGACAGCATGAAAGACAGCCATGAGGAAGGGTGCTATCATAACTTTCCACAAAGGTATACACTTATGTTTTCCAGATGCAGCATGTACTTTTATCTTTCCTCTTACTATTTTTTTCTCTTTACTTGGACCAAGCTCACTTTGTAGAGCCAGTTTCTCTCCTACTCTTCACTTTCACTTTCTTGAATAAACTTTGCCACTACTTTTTTGCTTGTTTTGTTCAATTCTTTGTTCTAAATGAAGAACCTGGACTGTAACTCCAGAGAGGTAAACAAGCCAGAATCCAGTAATGTTTAGTTGGTGAGACACTTTTAGAAGCGGCTACCTGATAACAGTAGTGTGTGTGGTTAGCATGCATGAAGCTCTGGGTTCAATCCCCAACAAAAAATTAAAAAAAATAAAGAAATCAAAAAATAAAAAGTTCAGTCACTTATAGTAATACTGAATTATTTTAAGGAAAATATAAGGGGTTTTAATCTTTGTGATTCTAAAATTATTTCAGGTGTGTTTATAATTGCTTGTTGCTGGTTTTTGTTTTGTTTTGTTTTCTTTCTTGGTACCAGGATCTTGTTGCTGTATTTTTGTGATAGCATCTTTGAAATTCTTGCCTGATAATTCTGTCATCTTTGTCTGTTGATTGTCTATGCTCATCCAAATTGAGATTTTTCTTGGTTTTTGTTATGGTTACACTTATTTGGGGTTGCATCCTGGACATTTTGAGTATTATGCGACTCTGGATCCTTAAACTTCCTGTATTAATTAAGAGCACTGGGGAGGAGGAAAGGTCCTGCCTCTTTGCTGCTGTTCACCTTGCATAGCAGGAACAGCTAATAACGCTCGATGTCACAGTGGCTGCAGACTCTAGTGGGAGAAGAATCACTACCCCTCTTGTTCCTTCAGGGTGGAAATGATCAGCAAAGCTCTGTCCCACAGACTTCACAGCATCAAGTCTTTGGTAGTTGGTTTGTCTTTTGTCCAGGGTATTTGGGTGTCGTAATTAGAAGGAATAATAGGGTTCTTTTTCCAGCTTGTCTAGAATCAGAAGTCTCTTGTTAGACATTTCTGTATGTTGTCCTTTTATTTACTTGTTCTGTTTATTTTGTTTTTCAGGCAAATGAAGATAAAATGATGTCTGCCAACCTAAAATACCTTTCTTTGGGGATTTTGGTCTTTCAGACTACTAGTTTGGTTTTAACAATGCGTTATTCTAGAACCCTAAAAGAGGAGGGACCTCGTTATCTATCTTCTACTGCAGTGGTTGTTGCTGAGCTTTTGAAGATAATGGCCTGCCTTTTATTAGTCTACAAAGATGGTAGTAGGTATCTAGGTTTTTGTTTGTAATTAATACAATGAATTTAATTTACATATATGTAAATCTATATTGGTAACTACACATTTGAATTCTTTCATTTTTCTAATTGAGCTAGTAGTAAGAACACTGAATTTTTTCCTTTGGTACCAGGAATCGAACTCAGCACTTTGTGCTTGCCAGACAGGCACTGTGCCATTGAGCTATATCCCTGATCCAACAGTGAAATGTTTTAAAAATTTTTATTAAGATACTTTTATTTGGGGATGGTTCAAGCCTTTAATCCTACCACTTGGTAGGCTGAGACAGAAGGATTCCAAGTCTATTCTAGCTTTGGTTGTATATGTAGATACGAATCTGCCTGGGATACATAGTGTCTCAAAAAACAAAACAAACAGGTGTGGTGGCACATTTCTGTAACCCCAGCACTCAAGAGGCTGAGACAGGAAGATTACTGTTGTGCTCCAGGCCAAACTGAGCTACATAGTGAGTTCAAGGCCAGTCTGAACTATAAACTGAGACCCTGAATTAAAAAAAAATTTAAATAATGAAACAAAACCTCCCAAAAGTTTTAGTCTAGTAATGAAGGCATTTTTTTGTAATAAAGGCATTTTAATTTAATCTGCATTATGACTCTTCTGAGAAATATAAATATGAATTGTGGTTTCCTGTATTTATAGTATAATTTGAGAAGAAGTAAATTTTTTTTTTTTTTTTGCAGCACCAGGGATTGAACTCACGACCTTGCGCTTGCCAGGCAGGCGCTTAGACCGATGAGCTAGATCCCTGGCCCTGGTGTTTTTGAGACAGGGTCTCACTATGCCGTTCAGGTTGGCCTTGAGCTCACTTTGTAGCCCAGGCTGGTCTCGAACTCACAACGATCTGCCTGTCTCAGCCTCCCAAGTGCTGGGATTACAGGCATGAGCCACCACGCTCAGCTTCGAGAAGAAGTAAATTTTATAATTCTAAAGCTGTTAGAACTTTAGAGAGGTCATAATAATGTTTTAGTAAGGACTTATTTTTTTGCTACCTTGATTAGATTAGTCCAACAGTGACTAATTTGATTGTTTTTTTGGTACTGGGAATCGAACTTAGGAGCTCATTCTTGCTTGGTAGGCACTGTGCTACTGAGGTATAGCCCCAGCCCTTGATAGTTTTTTTTGAAACAAAGTTTTACTGAGATGTAATTCATAAAGCATGTAATTGCCATGGATTTTGTTTCCTTTCGGTGCTGGTGTTTGAACTCAGGGCCTCAAGCATGCTAAGCACACAGTATATGCTCTACTAAGCTACATCTCAGCTATACTTATGCTTATTTTATTTTATATTTTGTAGTACTGGGAATCAAACCCAGAGCCTTGTATTTGTATTTGCCCATTTTAAGTGTATAATTCAGTGGTTTTTTAAGTATTCAATTATTGTTTTAAGTTGTGGTATGCATATATTTAACTTAAAGTTTGCCATTTTAATGATTTTTAATGTCAAGTCACGAACAGAAACTGTGTAACTATTAAAAAACTCTCCATTTGTCCTTATGTCTAGCCCCTCACAACCTCTAATTTACTTTCTGTCTCTGCGAATTTGCCTAGTCTAGATATTTCATGTAAGTTGAATCATATAATATTTATCATTTCATGCCTGGTTTATTTCACTTAGCATAGTGTTTTCAAGGCTTCTCTATGAAACATGTATCCAAACTTATTCCTTTTATGGCTAAATAATATTTCATTGTGTAAGTGTACCATTTTCTGTTTATTCATATATTGATGGACACTTTGGTTATTTCCACCTTTTGGCTATTGTGAACAATTCTGGAAAGAACACCATATAATACAGCAATAATGCTGTTCAAATCCCTATTTTCATTCCTTTTGTACATATAGGAGTAGGATTGCTTGGTCCTATGTGTTTACCTCTTTGAGGAAAAGGAAACTGTCAGACTTTTTTTATAGGAGCTGCACCATTTTGTATTTTCATAAGCAGTGTGTAAAGGTTCCAGTTTTTCTACATCCTCACTAAAACTTGTCTTTCTCCCTCTTTATATTAGAGCCAGGCTAGTGTGTATGAAGTGATATCTCATCGTGGTTGTGACTTGCATGTCTCTAATCACTAATAATGATGACTTGCCAGTACTTGTTGACCTTTTTTTAAATTTTTTTTCTTCTTTTTGAGACAGGATTTCACTGTGCAGTTCAGGCTGGCCCTGAACTTACTGTGTAGCCCAGGCTGGTCTCAAACTTGCAATAATCCTTCTGCCTCAGCCTCCAGAGTGCTGGGATTACAGGCGTGTGCCACCATGCCCTGCTATTGTTGACCATTTGTATATCTTCTTTTGAACTAAATTTGACAAGACTTGGTAATAGGATATGTGAAGGCCAGTAAAAAGAAAAAATATTCAATTTGAGGAATAATTTCTAGGCATTTGGATTCAGTTATTGGATAATTTTTGGGTATTGCAATGAATGATACATGGACAATAGATTTGAAGGAAATTTAGGGCTTCTCTTTTGGGTCCTGTTAAGTTTGGGATACTATGAAACATTCAAATTGAAAAGTCAAATAGAGTATATGAATGTGAAACTGAAGGATTTGTCAGTTTATAAATTGCCTTAAAATTAAGGGCTGCCAAGAAAAAAAAAGTCAAGGATTGTAAAAGGAACCAGAATGTCAAGGGTTGGATGAGCTAACTTATTATGTATACTAGATGAGAAGAAAGGTACAGATTGAGCTCTGTATTGTTCCTACTCTTTAGAGGTTAGATTCAAATCAGGCATTGTGGTGCATCCTGTGCTGGGAGGTTGAAGAAGGGATCACAAGTTTGAGCCCAGCCTGGATAATGTAGCAAGCCCATGCCTCACAATACAACATAAAAGGTCTAAATCAGTGGCAGCAAAACTGTGGCATACATGCTGCAGCAGGCACGCTGAGCCCTTTCTGTTGGCTTGTGAACCAATTGTATGTTTTTTCTAAACTAAAATCTCAGTATTCTGGTTAAATTGCAGTGTTGGCACTTTGTGATAAATACGTGAGTTTTGGGTTGCAGTTTGGGTGCTTGGTCCCTAATAGTTCACCATCACTGGTCTACATGAATACAAGTATCCACTGCGTTTAACACTCTGGAGTCAAAGATATCTTTAATACAAGTAACTGCATTGTGGAGGATGCAATGATACTAGCTTTCCGTGAATTAAAGTGCAAATAGGTATGCTATATGCAAAAATAAATTCCAAGTGAATAAAATACTGATATTTAAAAACAGCTTTATGACTTTAGCACTGTCTAGCTTTGTCTTTTCAAACAAGACATAAAAATAAAAATAAGCCATAAAGGAAAAAAACAGATCATTTGGGAGATACATTAAAATGAAAAAATGATAGCGCACGCCTATTAATCTCAGCACTTGGGAGGCTGAGGCTGGAGGATCATTTTGAGTTTGAGACCAGCCTGGGCTACAAAGTGAGCCCAAGGCCAGCCTGAACTGCATAATGAGACCCTGTCGCAAAAAGACAAAAAAAAAGGCCTGGGAATTTGGCTCAGTGGCCTAAGTGCTTGCCTGGTAAGCAGGAGGTCATGAGTTCAATCCCCGGTGCTGCAAAAAAAAAAAAAAAAAAAAAAGTGTGTATATCAAACCAAGTAAAGTGATAAGGCACAATTTGTTGGAAGATATTTATATCATATGTAACCACTAATAATTTATATCCAGAATTACAACAACCCCTACAACTCAGGAAAAGATAACAATCAGTAGAAAAGGAGCCAAAAGCTAGAAATGAACAATTCATAGAAGAGGAAACCTGACTGGCCAATTACACCAAAAAATGCCCAGGGTGAGAGGGGTGGTCAGTGAAGAGGCCTGACCTGGCAAGTGCACGGTCTTGGGTACAATCCCCAGTGCTATTCAAAAAAACAAAATGAAAGAGCTCAGTCTCACTAGCAGTGAGAGAAGTCAAAACCACAATATACAATTTTCTTGCCTCCAGTTTATAAAATAAGTTTAACATTACCAGAAATTGGCTGGAATGGTGAACAGAACTTTCCCTAAAGAGAAGAAATCATGATAGCATTAATCACTGTAGATTTGAATTTAGAAGTAAGCTAATTTTTTTTAAAGGGAATAAAACAAAACAAAAAACAATGAGAATAATATTGAATTTCAAAAAAAGACAGTAGGAAATCCACAATAGTTACTATATTGCATATTATCCTCTAAAAGATGCTCAGACTACCGGCTTTAGGTCTGTGAAGTCAATCAAACAATACAAGCGTTGAAGTCTTTCTTTACTTCAGTTGCTATCAGCTCAGCCTGCATTTCTCAGAATCAGCCATTTGCTTATGGGGGTTGAGGCAGGGGAGGCACACAGCCTTCTCTCCCTGTCTGCAAGCCGGCTGACTCATGGGGAAGGCGCTGCTTCCTGGTTCTCTCCTTATTGCTCTGCTGCTGCTGGCGCTCTGGAGGTTGCTGCTGTTCCCTGGTTCTCTCCTGGCCTGCTCGGCTGCTGCAAAAAGTAAACCAATGTTTCAGATTTTTTCGATAAATCTTAGAAAAAGTGTTTGAGTTATTTTTTAGTTAATGTTTTTATTATTTTGGGATTTGAAAAGAATACCAGGTAACAATCTTTAAATTGTTTTCATTTCAAAAAATATTCTTTCTGTAACGCTGGGTAATCCCAGGTTGGTTGAATCTGGAGGTTCACAAACTGAGTCCCACCTGGGCATCTTAGTATGATCCCATCTCAAAATTAAAAATAAATGAATAGATAGAAAGATAGATAGATAGAGAGAGAGCTTTAGATAGAGCTCAGTGGTAGAGTACCGCTAGGTTCAATCCTCAGTGCCACAAAGATAAATAACTAACAAGAAAACAAGAAAAATGTTTTCATGGACTGACCCCAGGCCTTGCGGTGCACTCTTGGGATCCCAGTGTTTGTGAGGCTGAAACAAGAGGATTGTGAATTTGAGGCCAGCCTGGGCTACATAGCTAGTTCTTCAAGGCCAGCTTGAACCAAATAGCAAGATTGTCTCAAAATAAAAATAAAAACAAAGCAAAAACTTCTCACAATCAAAATTTCCCTGTTTGTATTAGAGGGAGTCTGCTACAACATGCCATTGTTGGTAAAGTATAGGGCTTCTTACACTTTTTTGTTTCTTGAGTTCATCTCTGAAGATTCTTTTTACACTTTCTGTGATTAATGTAGTTTGGTTAGTTCGAAGTCTATTTGCAATTCCTTTCTCCATTTCTTATTACTATTGTGGAGGAAAAGATTTGATTTCCCAACTCCTTTGAAGGTAGGGATAACTAACATAGCCTAGGTCAACAAGAGCACAGAAAGATACCTTAAAGCTGTTATTTCCTCCTCTTCTTGCTGCCTAAAACAAGAACCAGTGGTTCAGCTCTCATTTGGTGACCTTGTAGGATGTTACGCAGATAATAGCTGAAAACTGTGAAGGTTAAAAAGCCTGTATATTTAAAAAAAAAAATATATATATATATATACAGAGAAACAGAGAGAGAGAGACAGAGAGAGAGAGAGAAAGACAGAGAGAGAGACAGAGAGACAGAAAGAGAGAGAGAGAGGCTGGATCCCTGAGTTACTATGGAAACCTTAGATTTGGATTTATGTTGTTGTGACACAAATTGAGCTAGTGTTACTTGGGTTTTCTGTTGTTTGCAGCCAAACACACTCCCTGATTTACCTTGTTTTCCTGATTAAATCTTTATAATTATTAGTTGACATAAATAGCTGATGATAAATGGGAATGCACAAAATACAAATTTTTATACTGTTACCATGGTAAAGAATACTCGGTCGACAAACCAACGCATTAAGCTTTTGGGTATCATAAATGTGTGTGTACACACATGTATGTGTACAGGTAGGTACATAATCAATTTGGCTATCCTGTACATAAGAAAGAGTATAAGGATAATGTTCTTCTTAATGTGTTCCCTTATAATATTTAACATTTGAAAAATTAGCATCACAAAAGTATGTTTCAGACTTAAAACTATCATAACATGTGGCTTAATTTCCTGTTTACAAATTAGAAAACAGACCTTAGAGAAAGCATGTTCAACTTACCTGGAGTTACTTAATTACTGATTTTTCTTATTTCTCTTGTTTATTCTAGAATGTAGTCTAAGAGCACTGAATCGAGTACTACATGATGAAATTCTTAATAAGCCTATGGAAACACTTAAGCTTGCTATTCCGTCAGGGATATATACTCTTCAGAATAATTTACTCTATGTGGCATTGTCAAATCTAGATGCAGCTACCTATCAGGTACTTAATATGCCTTTCTAGTAGTCCTTTTAAAAGAAAGAAAGAAAGAAAGAAAGAAAGAAAGAAAGAAAGAAAGAAAGAAAGAAAGAGAAAGAAGGAAAGAAAGAAAGAAGCAAGCAAACAATAATGTTGCTATTTTCTTTTTCAGGTCACTTATCAATTGAAAATTCTTACAACAGCATTATTTTCTGTGTCTATGCTTAGTAAAAAGTTAGGTGTGTACCAGTGGCTGTCCCTAGTAATTTTGATGACAGGAGTTGCTTGTGTACAGGTAATATTTAAGATAAGTATACCTTTCATTTTCATTAGTGTTTCAAAACCTCATTTATTTTGCCTAGAGAATATGGTTCCATTGTTAAAGCAAGTAAATGCAGACATACTTTTCGAGGGCTTCCTCCATGAAAAAATACTCTGTTGACACTGTGATAGAAATAAAAATAAAATCTTACATAAAGAAATGAATAAGTGAGCCAGGACTAGTGGCACATGCCTGCAATCCAGCACTCTGGGAGGAGGCTGAGGCAGGAGGATTGCAAGTTTGAACCTAGCCTGAGCAATTTATCTCACATTAAAAAAGGGTCTAAGATGTAGCTCAGTGTAAGAGTCCTGGGCTCAATCCTCAGTACCCACCCACCCCCCAAAAAAAATTGGGCTGGAGTGTTACTCAGCAGTAGAGTACTTGCCTAACATTCTAAGACTAGGTTTGATTCTTATCACCATACACAGGAAGAAAGGAGAAAGGAAGGAAGAGAGGGAGAGAACAATGACTGCATATAAAACAAAGCTGATTTTTACCAAATATGTAGAACGTTTGACATTATTAGCTATTTCATTAATGTCTGTCAGCTTCCTTAAAACTATTTTCTTGGTTCTCTTATGATTTCTGATGTGATTCTTACTTATTTATTTATATTTGTGATATGATATTGATTTCCTTAATGGAGTCGTCTTATTCTCTTTACATATAGATTGGTTTGTGTCATTAAATAATTTACCAACTTATTGAGATGTTGTCTTAAAAAAAATGCACTGGGGATGTGGCTCATTACTAAGGCCATGGATTCAATCCCCAGGACCACCAAAAAAAGAAAATTTTGTTTAGGAGTAGGACAAATTTTAGACATACTGGTTTTAAGGAGGTAGTAAGTTTCTGAATAGCAGTAATTAAAATCTTGGACTTGAACTCAGAAGACATGTCAGTACTTCTGTGAATCAACTCCACAAGGAGAGGTTTAATATGAATTCCATTGTACAGTAAGAAGTTTTATGTGGCTATTTAAATTTAAACAAAACCAAATTAAAATTTTAGTTTTTTGTTTTGTTTTGTTTTTCCTTAGTTTTTTGAGAGAGTCTTGCTATGTAGATGTGCTCCACTATATCTGGTTTAAAATTTCAGTTCTTTAGTCATACAACCTACATATCAGTTGCTCAGTAGCCACATGAAAATAGTGGCTACCCTATTGGACAGCAGAATTATAGAACATTTCCATTCCTACAGAAAGTCTATTGAGTACTATAAAAATAAAGATTGGGAGGAGAGGACCAAGAAAAGCAGGCTATTTCAAGATTCAAGGAATTAATAACACTGTCAGTACCACAGTAAAGGCAAACAATAAGACATGAATAATTTTGATATTTTGTTTTGTTTCTGTTTTTTGAGACAGAGTCTCACTACATAGTTCACACTGGCCTAGAATCACTATCTAGGTCAGACTGGCTTTGAACTCATGGTGGTTTCCCTGTCTCAGTTTCCTGAGTGCTGAAATTATAGGTGTGAGCTACCACACCCACAGGACTCCAATTTTGATATTGAGAGTTATTGAATACATTGGTTGAGAAGTCTGTGGTAACAGTGAACAGAATACTTTCTAAAGGAAAAATGACTTTAAGAAGTCCAGCTCAGGCCAGGGATGTAGCTCAGTGGCACAGTGCCTGCCTGGCAAGCACGAGGTCCTAAGTTCAATTCCTGGTACCAAAAAAAAAAAAAAGTCCAGTTCATAGAAGATCAGTCAGAGAAGCGGAAAAATAGATTTCATAGAAAATTTAACAGTACTTATAAGGTACTGATTGATCAGATGAGGGTCAGTAACATCATAGGGTATCTTACCTGGTATGATGATCTTGGAGTGCCTTCCAAAAATGTTTCTTTCAAGAGTATTCAGTTTTCCTTCATTTACTGGTAGAATTCTTTCCTTAGAAAAGTTTTCCTTCATTTTGCTTGACCTAACACATTTTTTTCTAGTGCCTATGTTTTTGCTGAGGTAACACATGGAGCATGTAGTTCTAATCCTTTCATCTACCTGTTTGCAATGGTAGTCTTTAAAAAATTAGCCTTTAAAGGATTATCTTAAAGTAATAGATTGGTCTCTGTAATAAATTAAATGTAAAGTATTTATTGTCCCTTAGGATATCTTTTGAAATCATAAGTTGAAATAGTAATATGTTATTACTGTGGGGGGAAAAATGGTGCTAAGATTTTTATTCAAAAGCTCTTCTCTGCAATTCCCAAAAATGATACCATATGTATTTTTTGTTAAGGTCCATGGAGGCTTTTAATATACATTTTGTAAAATATTACAAAAATTAAACATCAGCTTTGTTTTTACTTACATTTAGTGGCCCTCAGAGTCCCAAGAGCTTGATTCTAAAGAACTCTCTGCTGGTTCTCAATTTGTGGGCCTCATGGCAGTTCTCACTGCCTGTTTTTCAAGTGGCTTCGCTGGAGTTTATTTTGAGAAAATCTTAAAAGAAACAAAACAATCAGTATGGATAAGAAATATTCAGCTTGGTAAGTTTTAAATGTTTTCTATTATATTTTAAAGAGTGACTTTTTTAAGTGATTATGTTGTATTTACAGATTTCTATGTACATTTAAAATAAATAAGCCTTGCCTAAAATCTGCTGTTGATGCAAATATCTGGCAATGTTTTGCCTTTTAAGAAATGTGCTTTATTCAAGAATATGAACCTTTAGATTTGAAATAAAATTATAACTTGTTCTGTCGTTATCATTGGAGTGTTACTAAATTTATCCTTGGTTGCCATTTCTTTCCCAGAAGATATTGCAAGCAACATACTTTGCTCCTAGAAAAGGGAATTGAGATACTTAAATGAGGAAAGTTGGCAGTGATGAATTTTTCATGTCTTTTAAAATGTAAAAATGCCTTTATATTGCAAAGTGTTGTGTTTTAGCCCTTGAATAACAATGCATTTTTCTAACCTGAAGTGTGTAGCTTAAAAAAAATAAAAATAAAAAACCACATATTGAAGGATCACCTTTCAACAAATATTTATAGTATTACATTTCCATCCTCACACATGGATGTCAACATTTAGTATTCTTGGCTTATATTTATGTTGAATAGTACTACATATAAATCTGTTCATGTGAGAAGGAACTTTTTTGCAAATCAACACTTTCTATTTTAAGCCTTTGTCCTTGTGATTTGGGGGCTTATTTTTTTACCACTCCCCATCACATCTACTTAATAGATATACCGTATTTCTCTTGATCAGCAATCATGGCTTTCTCTCCAAGTCCTAAACAGTAAACTGTACTCAAAATGACCCATATTTTAAGGTACACCTTCCAAATTTGATTAAAATTTATCCTTTTACTTGTTTTCCAGTAATGTAATAGAACCTGAACCTCCATTTTATCACAATAGAATTTATGTTTCTCTTTAAAATTTGTAGAAATGTATTTTTTAAATAAGAACATTCAAGGAAAGTATTTCTAAAGAAAAATGTAATTATCTTTTGCTCAGTTTGTCTAGAAGGCTTGAATTCAGTAAGCAGCTTAATTTATCATTTTAGAAAGAGAGTATCTACAGCAAAGTGGTTAAGCACTTGGTTTGAAATCATCTTAATCCTGATTTCATTACTTATCACCTATGTGACCTTTGAGAAGTTACTTAACCTTTCTGTACTTTACTTTCCTCATCTATAAAGTTTAGTACCTAATTATAATACCTATCTTTTATGTTGTTATGAGGGTTAAATGAGGTAATACACATAAAGTATATGTCTTGCACTTACATTGTTGTGAGCACTGATATCAACTATTTATGTGAATGTGCAGATAGAGAAAAAAATTCCAGGTTTGTATGAGTTGGCTAAAATTTTCTTGTATTATAAGGTAAAAGTGAAAGATAAAATCAGAATTCTTGATTCTGTGGTGCTTCATGGATCTCTTTGATCTGATCTAACAGCACGAGTCTCATGGAAAAAATGTAAGCCAACTGAAAAGTTTTAAAAAGATGCTTAAGTAAGTTATAGCCAACTCAATATTACAAGAATAAAAATTAAAACAACAAAACAGCATTTTTCAGATACGAATTGTAAGAGATTAGTAAATGGATAAGAAATCTTAGCCTGAAAGTAGGTAAATAGGAACTGTTACCTATGGTTGCTAGGAATACAGATTGATATAACCTTGTTAGATCTTGATTTGGTAATGCCCATAAAATTTTTAAATCAATGTAGGCTCTGATGTAAGAATTTAACAACCGAATGAGACTTTATCCTACAAAAGCAAAAAATAGATGCCCAACGTTCTTCATTTCAGCATTGGTTATAATTGTAAAAAATAGAAGAGAAGACAGGTTAAATAAATTACTTTGATTAAGTAGCATAGTGGTTGAGATCACAGATCCCAAAACAGGGAAGAAAAGAAAAAACAAAAAAAAGTAAAAGTAAAAGAAAAAAAACATCAGACTACAGAGCCATACTACTTGGATTCATATGAACCCATTACTTATTATAGTGTGAGCTTACACATTCCTGTCAAGGGAACATACAAGTATCTGTCTCATAGGTTTATAGTGAGTAATGTGCATAAAGCACTTTGAATAGTTCCTGGGACATAGCATTACATTATTACATACTTATATTATTCAGACAGTGGAATATTATGCAACTGTTAGAATGTAGTAGGTCCGTACATACTGATATGTATAACATGTATGCATCTTTGTATACTTGTTAACTTTCCATCACTCTAACAAATATCTCAGAAAAACTAATTTATAAAGACAGTTTTATTTTGGCTAACAATTTTCAGTCCATGTTTAGTTGGCTGTGTTGCTTTTGGGCCTGTGGTAAGATAGTAAGTCATGATAGAAGCACGTAGTTGAAAATGCCGTTCACCTTGTGATTGCTGAAAAGTGAAGATGTTATACCCCTAGTGACCTAACACCTTCTACTAGTTTCCACCTTGTGAAAGTTCTGCCACCTCCCAGTAGTGTCATAAGCTGAGGACCAAACTGGGCCTTTGATTGACAATCTAGCTCTAAAAGGAAGGAAGGAAGGAAGGATGGATGGAAGGATGGACAGACATAGGTAATTGTCAATTACTCATAAATTAAATTTTAAAAAATATAGTCAGGGGTATTTTGTAATTATCTGGCAACAGTAATTTCATATTGAAAATTAGACACTAAGAAGATAGAGCAGGCATAAATGAAATTTTAATAGTATTTTACATTCTTTTCAGTTCTTTCCATTATAGAGAACTGCCTAGTTAAGGCTTTATGTATATAAGGAAAATTTATTTATCCTCTTTTCATATATTCCAAAACTACCCATAAAAAATGGCCCCTGGACCAAGAAATGAAGGGAGGGGAGAGAAAGCAGAGGTAAAGGGGATGAAAAAAAATTAAGATGTGTTGTATATGTATACCTATGCTCCACAAGGAATGCAATCATTATGAAAACGTGTACTTTAAAAAAAAAAAAGGTGAGTCCTGTAGCTGTTCATCTCTAGCAGTGTTCTTGGAAATTTCTTAGGTCCAGTAGTGTTGGAATAGGCAGTACTGCCCAGAATTCAGCAGTGAACAAATAGTTTTTTGCATTCACTGAGCTGACTTGCCCTAACAATAAGACTTCAATATTCCATACACATTCTGATGGCATACAGTTATCTGACTTTTTCTCAGCCCTGATTTTTTTGGGTATTGATTATTGTGCATTTAAAATGTCTAAATACAAAACAATGCTGTCATATATGTGACCTTTTATATATGCATATATAAAAGTAAATACACTAAAATCTAAACATAGCAATAGAGAGATATAATGCAAGAAAAAAAAACGACATGTTAAAATGAGCATCTTAGGGCTGGGGATCTAGCTCAGCGGTCTAAGTGCCTGCCTGGCAAGCTCAAGGTCGTGAGTTCAATCCCCGGTGCTACAAAAAAAAAAAAAAAAAAAAAAAAAAAAGAGCATATTACAAATATTTGAATGAGCAGCCATATAATCATGTAATTTATGTTGGGACTGCAATGTAATCACGTAGTTAATTCAATATATTAGTGCTTGAAGGTTGGTATCACTGGTCTTTTTTTATATTCTTATGTCTTTGTCTTATATTCTTATAGTCATAATACAGTATCAAGTATACTTTTGTTGTTAAATTTATGTAAACTAGATGGTCATGGTAGCACACGCTATAAGCTAATAATTCCAATATTCTGGGAGGCTGAGGCAGGAGGATTGCAAGTTTGAGCTCAGCCTGGGCAACTTAGTGACTTAAAGAGACACTGTTTAAAAAAAAAAAAAGAAAAAGAGGAAAAATGTTTATGTTAACCAAGTAAAAAAATCAGGTGTAAATACAGTATTAAATTATTTGGAATGTCAGTAAAAAATATCTTCAGAGAAACTATATGACATAGACTTCATTGTTTTTTAGGTTTCTTTGGGAGTATATTTGGATTGATGGGTGTATATGTGTATGATGGCGAATTGGTATCAAAGAATGGATTTTTTCAGGGATATAACCAACTGACCTGGATAGTTGTTGTTCTTCAGGTAAAGCATGTAAAGTCTTTAATGCTAATAAATATTATTTTATTATAGAGAATCAAAGTAGCTATTTATATACTGATTTGAGGTGAAAAAATTCCCTCATGTTAGTTCTCTCATTGTATTGTTTATCCAGAAAGGTTAAAAGTAGAACTGGTCTTGTTGCCTTTATGAAAAATTATTTGAAAAAGGGTTATGATTAAACTGTGGAGTAAACTTAACATCGTGAAAATGCAAGTTTAAGAATAAAATTGTTGAAGCTAACACAACTTTTAGTTTTTCTGTAACTTCTGTCATTACATAGAAGGTCTGTGATAAGACCCAAGAAGCAAATTTAATTCTGCAACAATTTTTAAATTCATTTTATAGTTACATATTTGAAGCTGTCACATTTCTTTAGTTTATATCCAACTTGTAATTGTTCAAGAGTTGAGTAATTTTATCCTCAAAAAATACTCATTTCAAGCTGGGTGTGATGATGCATGACTAAGGCAGGATGATTGCAAGTTTGAGGCCAGCCTGTCTACATAGTGAGTTCAAGGCTAGCCTACACTATGTAGGAAGACCTGGTCTTGGGAAAAAAGATTTTTTTTCTGTTGTGCCAAGTGTAGTGATACTCACCTGTAATTCCAGTTACCTGGGGGGCTGAGGCTGGAGGATCACAAGCTTGAGCCCCACCTGTCAACCTAGTGAGACCCTGTCTCAAAGAATAAAGTGGCCTGGAGATGTAGCTCAGTGGTATGGCACTTGCCTAATTATGCTAATATGGGTTTAAACCATAGTGAAACAAAACAAAACGAAATGAAACCACCATAAACATCAAACCCTCTTGCTATCAAATGAAACTTATTGAGTACTCAGGAGAACATAAAAATAAAGATGTGTTGGATTTTAGACTATTAGGATATACATGATATATCTTGGGGATGGAACTCAAGTCTAAACACAAAATTACAATTTTTTTATATATACATCTTAAACACATAAGCTAAAAGTAATTTTATATAGTGCATTATTTTCAGTGCAGCTAGCTGTTTTGTAACTGTAACCCATCATAGAAAGTCAAGTATGGAATTTTCCATTTGTGGCATTATGTCAGTGTTTAAAAATGCTGAGGATTTTGAAGCATGTTGAGTTGGATAAAGGATACTCAACTTTGCAGTAAACTCTTTTGTAGTGCTGGGGATTGAACCGAGGGCCTCAGATATGCTAGGAAACTACTACTGAGCTATATACTAACCTCCCCTCAAATCTCATTTTTAAGTAGCCACAATCCAGAATTTGAGAGGGATTTGGTAGAAAATTCTTTATATACTTGTAAAGAGAGTGTACAGGGGATAGCTCAGTGGCAGAGTGCTTGTTTACTGTGTGTAAGGTCCTAGTACCAAGAGGGAAAGAAAAAGAAGAAAAGAAAGGTGGGACATGGTGGTGCATGCCTATAATCCTAGCATTTGGGAGGCTGAGACAGGAGAATTGCCACAAGTTTGAGGACAGCCTGGGCTAAGTAGTGAGTTCAAAGCCAGCTTAAACTACAAAGTGAGACCTGTCTCAAAAAGTAAACAGAGCTGGGTATAGTGACAAAGGTCCGTAATTCCAGCACTTGGGAGGCTGAGGCAAGAGGATCACTGTAAGTTCAAGATCAGCGTGTCTCAAAAAAAAAAAAGTGAGAACAAAAAAAGAGAAAGGGAAGAGCACTGTTAATACTGTACTTTGGGGAGCATAATCCCAACAATGACAGATAGATTAGAATAGGGAAAATGTAGATGAAGAAGAAAGTCAAGTTAGGAGGCTATTGAAAGGATAGTGAAAAAATTTGAGGGAGCTGCAGATATAGCTCAGAAGTAGAGTTTAGTATTCAGGAGGCCCTGAGTTTAGTCCCTAATACTGGGAGGAAAAAAAATAAATAAAGCTGTACGTGATGAGATGTGCTTGTAATCCTTGCTACTCCCAACCTTCCAGCTACTTGGGAGGCTGAAGCAGGAGGATCACAAGTTCAATTTAGGGCAGTTTAGACCTTGTGAAAGTAAAGTGAAAGGGGCTGGGGACAAAGGACTTAGTGCTCCCTGAATTCAGTTCCTATTAGCACAAAGACAAAAACAGAAACAGATTGAAACCCATACATTTATTTATTTTTAAATTATTTTTTTAACCCATACATTTAAAATTAATTTTTATGCAAAAGTAAAACTATTTCTATATTCAGTAACCAGTTTTCTCACATTTGTCCAAACAAGTGATGTTTAATTGCTAATTTGGGTAGGGACAGATTTTTTAAAAATCAATGTTGTTACCAAGTGCAGGTTGAGAAGCTTATCCCTTGGAAAAACCAGTGCGTTGGGGAGAGAAAAAGTCTTCATTCATGGCTGAAGAAAGAGGAAGAAGGAGCTTTGCTCACAAATCAGCTTCTCAATGCCAGAGGGATTGAGGGGTTCCAGATACAGGATAAGAATAATGTGTGAGAGAGAAATAGGGTAATTGGTAGGAAGAATATTCATGTTTTAGAATAGGTGATCTTCTAGGATCTTGGTATCATCTTTTCACCCTTTTATAGTTTGATGCTTCCAGTCACATGGCTGGTAGGTGTCTTTACCTCCCAGGTGAGTGGGGAGATACTAGGCAAGTCTAGGTCAAGTTCAGCCTAAATTATAGTTCTGGGCAAAGTATTTTGCAAATAATCTATGTGTCTACATGCAAAGCTGAGTAGTCTTACTCAAAGGTTAAGGCAATACACAGAACAGTATGTAAAGAGAAGCCAAGCATCTTCATCCAATTCTGGCCCTGTTTTGGTCACCCGTCACATATCTGCAGGCCCTAGTGAAGAGTACATATTTACAACAAAAGTGGTCTTCAAGTCCCTGAAAAGTAACCTAGGCAACTATTACAATATCACATATCAGAGGTGTTATAGCAAAGCTAGAAAGAAATTTATGTATTGCCTAGGGATGTGAGCTCCAAAATAAATGATTAAGTTGACTAAGAACAAGTAAAGCTGAAGGTTGTATTTTGGTCTTCCCTCTGGTAATAGTATGATCAAACTCCGTGTAAACTTTTGATAGTTTCTTTATTAGATACCTTTTGAAATAAGAGTGCTCTGTTGAACCAAACCTGCAAATCTAGTGATAATAAGAGATGCTTAATGTAAATCATTTACAATAATCAGATTAAGTTTATAGACAAAAGCCTACAGCTTCATGAGTAGTAAAAAATAACCTCTTAAAACTTTTACAGGCACTTGGAGGCCTTGTTGTAGCTGCTGTGATTAAGTATGCGGATAATATTTTAAAGGGATTTGCAACATCTTTATCCATAATATTATCAACACTGATATCTTACTTTTGGCTGCAGGATTTTGTGCCAACCAGGTAAAGTATTTTTTGATTCTTTAAATTCCCATAAGTATATAGAAAAGTAAGAATTCTTCTTACAGTGATCCTATTACAACTTGTTTTTTTAAATCAGTTCTTTTGCTTTTTTTTTTTAAAAAACAAAACAGAAAAAGGGATAGAAGTGATACAGAATTTCAAAAAAAACCCCACAAAAACAAAACAGCAGTAAGAAATCAACACTACAACTTTTGAGAAATCCTTGATGTGTTGTTTTAAAATTCATTTAACTATCTTTTAAAATAAAAACCCTCAAACTAAATACATTGAAGGAAAATTTTCTACCAGAAATTTCTGTACAAATCTGGATGCCAGCTGGATGTGGTGGTACGTGCCTGTAATTCTAACACTCAGGAGGCTGAGGTAGGAGGCTCACTACAAGTTTGAGGCCAGCCTGGGCTACACAGTGAGTTCAAGGCCAGCATCCACTACATAGCAAAACCCCATCTCAAAAGACCAAAACCAAACAAACACACACACAAAAATTTGGATGGCCAGAATTTTCCTAGTAGATCTGAATGTTTTTCTCTTGAAGTAAAAAAGTCATATGAAATTTTTATAAGTCATATAAAACCATAACATAAATCATGCCATTTTAAATACATCATCCACATAACTAAATCCAGGAGAGTAGATGACATTCCTGAAGAAGATAATTTATATAGAGAAGGTGGCTCAACAGAAGCCTCAATTCAATAAGCAGGCAAAAGAGAAATTTGGGAAGGAATTGTAAAAGGGGTAGTGAGAGGTAAGGCAGGAGACCCAGGGCTTTGTGGTATCACAGATGCCAAGGAAGGAAGCAGTCTTAGGAAGAATTCAGTGTGATGAGTACTCATAACAACTAGTATTGAAGGCTCTATGAATTTTTTGCAGTTATTAATTTATGATCCCAGACTAATATAATTACTTTTTTTTTTTGTCTTTTTGAGATAGGGTCTCACTATGTAGTGCAGGCTGGCCTTGAGCTCACTTTGCAGCCCAGGCTGGTCTCGAACTCACAACGGTCCTCTGGCCTCAGCCTCCTGAGTTCTGGGATTATAGGTGTGTGCTGCCATGCCTGGCTCAATTACCTTCTAATGTCTTTCTGGACACCATTTTTAGTTTTCTTCCAACTGCACCCTCTTCCTGATTTTCTCAATTTCTATACTTTGGAGTCTTATCTCATTCAGTTTCACTTAAATTTGAATTTCAGGCTTGTATATGTAAGTTGCCTGTTCAACTTTTTAACTCCGAAGTTCAGGAGATACTCATTCCCTACTCCTGGCTGGGTTCCCCAATTTGGTAAATGGAACACCTTCATTCTTCCAGCGGCTCAGGCCCAAATTTTGTTGACTCAGAGAGGAACACAGTTTATCCACAGTAACTGAAGGGAAGTGGTATTTATAGATAGGGTTATAGAATGGTTTATAGGAAGTACTAAAGTGTGTGGAACTTCTTAATTTTCTGAAGTAGAGTAAGAGGTAGGTCATCAGTTTATTTTTTGTTTTTAATATAGAAACAAACTTTGTCAACCCTTATCCACTTCACTGTACTCATCTAATATTACTTTCTTCATGTTATTTTAAAGCTAGAGTGAAATCAGACTTGGTGGTAAATACCTATAATCCCAGCACACTGAGAGGCTGAGGCAAGCAGATCATAAATTCAAGTTCATCTTGGCCCAAATTCAGCAAAAATCCTATCTCATAAAAAGGGAATGGGGTGGGGGTGGGGATGGGATATAGCTTGTGCAAAGGCTGTGGGTTCAATCCTCAGTGCTGAAAAAAGACAGTGGGAGGGAGGGAAGAAGGGAGAAATGAACTATAGTGAGTTCTTTGTCAAGGGCTTTGATTTGCCCTTCATCTTCTTGGATCTCATCTCCTGCATTCACATAGCATTACTTCTTTTTCTTTGTTTGTTTTGTTTTTTATTTTTTTGAGAGAGCGCCTTACTATGTAGTTCATGCTGGTCTTGAATTCACTGTGTAGCCCAGGCTACCCTCAAACTTGAGGCAGTCCTTCTGCCTCAGCCTCCTGAGTGCTGGGATTACAGGCATGTGCCACCATGCTAGGCTGGCATTAACTTTTTAAATTAAAGAATACCTTCCACCATTCAAACTTCTCTTTTCCCCTTCTTCAGAAGACTTATCATCAGATAAGAAAGCAGGGCTAGAGCAAGGCATGGAGGCTGAAGCATGTGATCTCCAGGTCGAAGCCAGGCTGGGCTAAGATACACAGCTGGTATTTAGTGTACAGTATATATTGAGTATGTTTGTTGGATGAATGTCTTAACATTTTAATACAGCTTGTAAAATTTATTTACATTATTGCTAGATAAGATTATACATAGAATTTGGCAGTAGAAAAGTATGTTCTTTATATTTTTGTATTGAACATTATGATTTTAATCCTACTCTAGCAACCTCAGCAGCAGGTCTGAGACATACATATTGAGCTCTATACTTTCTCTGAGACAAAAATTTGAAAGTGTTTTTTTCCAGCTTGGTGTAGGAATGAGTCATTTAGCTGTTGAAACTAGTCTAACAATTAACACCTAATGTCTTAATGATGTCTTATTCTCTGTTTATTAGGGGGGGAAACTATGTGCTTTAATATTGAGAATGTTTGGAACTTGCACATTCTTGAGGTTTATTTAAAAATTCATAACATTTTCCAAAAAAAGAAAAAAAATTTGAACCTCATATAGATCAAAGTAATAAACTTTTCATTTTTGAGTCATGCAGGGAATGTAAATATAGTAAATGAAAAAGTAAATAAAGGATCAGAAAAGTGAGTTTTCTCTAATATAGGTAAATAAATGCTTTATCTTTTTTCAGTCTTACTTTAAGTAAAAAATTTCCCCAATCTTCATTCAGGTCTTTTTCAAATGTATTAAAATAATTGTTTTTATTATCTCCATTCCACCTCCTAAAACTTACTTGGGTTTTCTGAAATGACATGCGTTTACTTACCTTTCTGACTCTCCTTTTGGCAGCTTGTCCATCCCTCTTCGCTCCCTTGGTCATCTTATCTATTGCTCTGTTGTATCTCTTGTGTATGAAAATAAGGCCCAATTTCACCTAAACTCTAGATTAAAATCATGGCCTCATGCCTGCTAAGTACTCTACCACTTAGTTACATCCCCAGCCTTCTATAGTGAATCTCTTAATTTCTGTCTACTGCTGGACATCTTTGCCAATATCATATCTCTAATTTACTCTTACCAATATCATTTCTCTGATATACTCACTTTTCTAATTTATTTTTCTTTTATTTTACTTATTGATCTTATGATGATTCCACTTAGCCTTTTTGTTTTTTTAGCACAGGTTTATTAAGTATCCACTGTTTGAGTTCTTATGCTAGATTTTGGAACAGAGAATTGAATGAATGAACCAGTGTTACTTGTTTTCAGAGAGGTTACCTACATGCAAATAAATGATCAGTGCAGCTGTGAAAGTATATGTACAGTTTTTTAGAGAAAGAAGACTCACATCCTTGAAATTATCATTAATCTGATAGTATTTTTCTAACAAAAAATTTCCCCTCATAATCTAAAAATTCAGGGGTTTCCTGATATTATTCAACATTCAAGTAGATCCTGTTAGAGGTGTCACAGAAGGGTAGAAAGTTGGATCAGACAACTGAATTAAGCATAACTGTTAGTCTGTTCAGTTCCAGAGTTCTGGAAAGCTAAGAAAAGTTCATGATGACTAATGAAGAAAGTATTCAGACAGTAGTTTACCCAAACTCTAAAAAAGTTACCTAATATTTTTGCAGTAGCAATCTCAAGATTTATTATAGAAAGTTTTATGTTACTTTAATCTTGGATGTATAACTGTATATAAGGCCTCTGAAAAGTTACCCACTTACCTCAATACTTGTTATTAATCATAGCTATCATTGAGCTAACTGTATATTCTAGACACCGGTGGTATAACAGTAAGTGAATAGCACATGGTTGAACAGGAGAGCAGATAAGTGAATAATACATTATATAATAGCATTGTGATAAGTGTTGTAATAGTGTAACTCTGTGTAGGGGAATGAATCTTACAGACAGTAGACCTCAATTGTGAGGTTTTTTTTTTTTTTTTTTGGAAGGAGGTGCTTTTTGAGACAGGGTCTTGCTATGCAGTTCAGGCTAGTCTTGAGTTCACTTTGTAGCCCTGGCAGGCCTCAACCATACCTCCCCTGAATTGTTATGAACATTTTTCTTGAGGAAAGCAAACTATAGACTGAGAGCATGTCTGAAGACACTATCATGATGGAGCATTAATTGAAATCTGGGAGGAGAAATCTGGGAGAATGAGGTTAAAGGAACCATATTATGAAAGGTCTTTGATATCATAATAAGGATCTTTTGCTTTCATAGCAGTTGTCTTTTTAAGATCAGAAGAATAACTTTGAACTGTTAGTAAAACTTTAGAACCAACATTATTGTATGTCTTAATAACAGCATTTAAAAAGTGGCTGGGTGTGGTGGCACATGCCTGTTATCCCAGCACTAAGGAGTCTGAGGCAGGAAGATTAATGTGAGTTCGAGGCCAGACCGGGATACATACTGAGTCTAAAAAAAAAGAAAAGTATGCAAATTAAAAGTTTGGTAGTCTAGTTTACATTCAGTTTGAGTTCCGTTCCAATTTACATGGGTTAGATTATATCTATAGATAGATCAAAAAAGAAAAACCATGAACTCCCTAATTTCACTCCCTAATCTAATTTCCTTTTGTTAAGCATCTTATGAAAATCAATTCAGAGCTTTGGATATTACTTTGGACTTTAAATTGATTTTGCTGGGATTTGACATAAAAGAATGAAATTTTCCTTTTCTATTTTCAAATAAAGAATTGAGACCTTTTATCATTGAATGGATTGCATGTAAACTTCATATTAAAGTGAAACAAAGCATTTTAAGTGTTTTGGGAAACCTTACAGTACTGTAGATGAGAGTACAGGCTCTAGAGTCAGATGCACCTAGATTGGAATCCTGTTTTCCATTTAACCTTGTGGGACTTCAGGCATTTATTTAAACTCTAAACTTGTTTCCTCATAGGTAAAAAATGAAACTAATACTAGTACTTCTTAATAGAACCCATTTTGAGAACTGAGATAATGCATGTAAAGCATTTAAATACCTAGAATGTAGCCAGTCATGGGTGGTGCATGCCTAATCCCAGCATTTGGGAGGCTGAGGCAGGAAGATTACTACATAGTGAGTTCAAGGTCAGCCTGAACTGCAAAGTGAGACCCTGTCTCAAACAAAAATAACCTAGTATATAGAAAGTATTCTATTTGTCACCTGTTTTACTGGAACATTCCCTTTCTCTAGTGTAAATGTTTTAATAAAGATATAGAAAGATCTTGTTTTGCCTTTATTCTGATTTTCATCTTTTTGGTTTTTCTTTCATTTTGTTTAGTGTATTTTTCCTTGGAGCCATCCTTGTAATAACAGCTACTTTCTTATATGGTTACGATCCCAAGCCTGCAGGAAATCCTACTAAGGCATAGTCATGTACTGTCTTTTACTGGTTTTCGTGATGGTGCACTAGGAATCTCAACATGAATCTTCCATGAAGGACGTCTACAGATTTTCTGAAGATACCATCATCCTGAATCTGATCATAGTGTTCAAAGGTTTGAAAAATATACATGCTTAAGAATAAAGCATGTACTGTATATGTAACAAGACACATTACATCTAGAATTCAAAACTTGAAAGTATTTCCAGGAATTGGAATTAGAAGAAATATTGGAGGAAACTTGAAATCTAAGTTTGAAAAGAATCTACCTTTTTGATTGCTGCAGCAATGTCCTATGCATTCTTTCTAAGAGCACACAAATGTTAGATACCAATTTTTGCAAATTAGATGTATTTACTCTTATTAAATGTTTTTATCTTAGTCTTTCTGTAAAAACATATCAAATCACATAGAATATTCAAAATTTGAAAATTTACCTATAAAGCTATGAAAACACAGAACTATGATTTGAAAAACATTTTCACATATCTGAGATTTTTATATTTATGCAAAAGATTATTCAGTTTAGGATTGCTAAATATTATTCAATTATGTAAAATTTGATAATCTGGGTCTAGTTTATCAGAATAAAATTCATATTTAAATTTAGTGTAGAGTGACATCTGTTTCTCTACATATGTCCTAAGACCTTTTAGTACTTTGCAACAGCTAAAAACAATCCAGTTGTTCCTGTGCTCCTAATTGTAAAGTCCTGGAGACTTTACAGTAATGGAGTTTTACCCTTAATCTCTTAATTGCATTTCTTTTCTATAAATCAGATAAAACCTTAATATTACTTTAAGTTTGTATGTGTTAATTGCCATTAAAGTTTTAAAATATAATCTGATTGGGTTAAATACTTATGTATTAATTTAAAATTATCACTATTATCTAATATCTCCATTTGGAAAATTTTGAAATACTGAGCATATACTGTATACAGCTAGAAAGTTTATAAACGAATATTTTGCTTATTTGTAGAAATTTCTTTTACTCTACAACTATTGAGGAAAAACAACAACTAAAAAAATAGTAGTACAGGTAAGAGTGGACCAAGAATAGCCAGGTGTGGTAGCTCATGCTTTTAGTCCCAGCGCTTGGGAGACTGAAGCAGGAATATTGCTGCAAGTTTGCAGCCAGTCTGGGTTGCATAGTGAATTTAAGGACTATACATCAAGACCTTGTCTCAAAAATAAAATAAAAATAAAATAAAATAGGAGTGGACCCAAGACCAAAATGACTTTTCTTGTAGACATTCCTTATTGACATACTGTATTACTTTAAATAGGAGTATAACTTAAAAAACTTTAAGTCTGGTCAAAAGAACTTTTCAGATCTCTCATAAGCCTGCTGTCCCCAGGGATATAGGGCCCTTGTGATTAGGACAGGCAGCTGAATTCTGAATTCCCTGTATTCCCATAGAGCTGCTGGAAAGGAGCCACCATTTTACTTTAAAATAGTGGATTTTTTTTTTTTCCTTTTTAACACTGGAGTTGAGAATGCAAATTACATGAATTATTTAATAAGTTGGTTCAGAGGAGAGAGAATATATTAGAAATAGTAAGATGAATTAGTGGGCAAATATGCTTTATATAATTGGGATATAGGTTTAATTTAATTATGAACTATATACAGAATTACCTATCGAGTATAAGAAGTATTTTATTTTTTCATTTATATTGTGTATATTTTTAAAGACTTCTAATAAAAAGACTGTAAAAATAAATATTTTTATATAGTTCTAATGGACTTTAAGTATAATTTGACTCAAAAATACTGTTGTAACAAGCTGCTGGGTACTCTTGGCTGATTTGGACTGTCTGTTACCTTGATAATGCAAACATAGCCTGCAGATTACAGGTCTAATCAGCTTCATCCAGGGTTTAAAATTGCTGAAGATTACAAAATATTTAAAATCAATTTGCTAATGATAACAAAAGGGCACCAAGCAAATTTTCTGGATGCCAGAGTTGAGGTTTTCACTGACCACCTTTTAGAGTATTTTGTTTAATGACTTTACCTCATTTTGAACATGGTGTTTTTAAGACTACAGCAACATTCAGGTTTAAATGCTATTTCCTACTAAGTGAAATTAAATGCTATTTCCTACTAAGTGAAATTAAGTTTTATAAGTACACAGAATTCAAAACTAAAAATAAATATATTCAGCTCACATTGAGCTGAATTGGGGAATTATGTATTAATGCCATGTACACTCATATTTGTTAATTTAGGTGTAGTATTCCCTATTTTTTTGGTATGCCCTATTTTAACACTTAAAATTTATACCAGCAATTATTGGATATTAGATCTGTTAAAGTAATAACATTTTCAGGTGTCCAATTTTCAAGATTCCAAATAAAGATTATAAAAATATAAATAAGAGTTGCAAAAATGGGCAAAATAATCTAAAGTGTATTTTCAAAGCAGATTTTCATTAGATGTAATTTATATTTTACTTTTTTAGTAGGTTTGAAACTGTTCCTGGGCCACATAGTTTCTAATTTTTCATTCATAAGGAGATATTCATGTTTGAGACGGTGGACTTGTGTCCTTGGATCATATCATATATACAGATAATGCCATTTTATGTAAGTGGTTTGTGTTTTGCTGACCTTCAAAGGTCTTATTATGTCTAGCTTTTATAACAATGACCCTCTGATTCTTTACATTTCCATGCTTTTAAAACTGAATTTATCATCTTTCAACTACTTTATTCAATGTGTAAATGTGTTCATTCATGGGAGAAGAGTGCCAATTGATAAATTCTATTAAAACTGAAGAATATGATAATGCAAGAAAAGTTTGAAATACAGCAGATAGATGTTTCAAGACAGTAATAGTGTCAATTCTTTAATAAGTGATTTTAGAGAAATCGTAAGCTACTTATATATGGATTGTATAGTTAAGAGATGCAAAATTTAAATGTTTACATCAATTTATTTTGAATGTCACAAAGTTTCATAAAAAGTAAAGGCAGTTTGATATTTAAACTTGATTCTAATCAGAATTTGAAAGGAAACTAATTGACATTTCGGTCTGTATACTTAGTATAATTGTGAATATTCTCACATATTGAATTATTAGACTTTTAAAATGTCATTGTACAGTTTTTTTAAAGAAAGAGTTTAGCATCACTCATTAAACGTTCACTGTAAACATTTAATTACTGTACTGTGTATGCTTTACATAAGAAAAAGTTTATAAAAGTTATTTACTCTATATTGAAAGTCATCTTAAGAACCTCCAGGATATTTAAAGTAGTTATAGGGCCAAAGAAAAGATACTTGTATCAAAATCTGGTCCTATGTGCCTTGCTTTGCCAAATACCTGACTTTTCTGGAGGCTATTTCTGTAATTCACAATGTTAGAACAAATGAGCAAAATTAGTTTCAAGATTAATTAGGGCCAGGGATATAGCTTAGTGGCACAACACCTGCCTGGCAAGTACAAGGTCCTGAGTTCAATTGCTGGTACCAAAAAAAAAAAAAAAAAACTTAATTATAATTCTTTTTTTTCTTTTATGATTTCAACATTTGCTCTTTAAATCTGTTACCTAAAAAATTAAAATAGGTATTCTATAAAAGCATTAGTGAATAGTACTCATTAAATTAATTATGGCACCTTTGCACCATCATTCAACTTTTTAAAACTTTTTAATAATTGTATGTATTTGTCATTTTGTCATTTCATTTCTTATGATGTAATTACTGTAATTTAAAAAATATTTTGAATGATTTGGATCCTGAATTTGTCTGTGTCTATATTTCATTTGTGTAGAAAGATTCTTTTGGGTTTGGGAATGAGATTTGTATATTTAAATTTTTTTGTATATTTAAATTTTTTATGGATATAATACAAAGGAATGTATAAACTGGTCTTTTGATAAGTCACTTTTTAATTGATACATTTCTCTTGTCATTTTTTGATATCCATTACCTATTTAATAGATTATTGAAATAGATTATTTTTAAAAATAATTCTATATAGCGTTTTCTTATATTTCCTTGTTTTCCTTTTTATTTGTATCTGTGGCTTACTCATCAAAATGAATTGCTGATCTTTACTGCTATTTAATTTTTTCTCATGTTTGATTGTCCTTTTCTTTAGTCTGTGCTCCAGCATGAAAGACTGGATTTTATCTATCTGTATGATGGTAACTGCCTAAACATATTTTATTTTAAATAAATAATTTCTCTGGTAGCTTCACAATTAAGTACAGTAATTCATTATATATTGTTTCCATGATTTGAATATAATTAGTTCTGTTGTGACTATCAGTTCATTGCATAAAGATTAAATGTAACAAGCAACCTATAGGATTTTTTTCTACCTCTACTGCTGAAACTTTACACAACATGCTTTGTTTTAAAAGGTCTCTAAGTAAGAATATTAGCATTTTTTTTGCTTTGTGTGGTGGTGCCTGCCTGTAATCCCAGCACTTGGATAGCTGAGGCAGGAGTTGGAGCTTGAGGTCATCATGGGGTACATAGTGAGCCCCTTTCTCAAAAAAACACAACAAGCCAGGCATGGTAGTATATACCTGTAGTCTCAGCACTTGGGAGGCTGAGGTAGGAGGAAATAAAAATAAAACAAAAACAAACAATAAAATAAAAGTAAAGAGTATCAGCTTTTTTGTTTGTTTGTTTTTGAGACAAAGTCTTACTATATAGTTCAGGCTGGCCTTGAACTTGGAATTACAGGTGTATACCACTATCCCTGGCATTAGCATTTTAAAAATGTATGCTTTTTTTTTAGTAATTTCTCATGAAAACCATTATCTGGAAATTTTTAATGTGTAATTTTTTTTGTATTAGAATACTTTTGTTGAAAATATATCACAATTCTCAAATTTAAGTACTATGCAAAGATGTCTCATAGAATAACCTTGTAACTATTAACATTTGAACAGAGACCAGCATTAGTAATCATATTGGTCTTTCTTATCACATCTTTATTACTGTTCTTAATAGAGAATTCTTTAGAGGACTGAGTACTTTTTATTTGTTTTTGAGATAGGGTCTCACTATGTAGTTCAGGCCAGCCTTGAATTAGGTAAGGCGGCCCAGGCAGGCCTTGAACCACACCCAGCTAGGGCCAATTCTATATTTATTCCAGAAAAGAGATCAAGGAAGAAGCAAATTACTTCTGTAGAGAATGTCTCGGCAATTGCTAGTTCAGGTTTCTCAAAGTCCTCAGGTTTGATATTTGCTAAAAAGAGGTAACAAGTTAGCAGTTGTACTCCAGGACACATTTATAACAGGGAAAGGATACGCAAATTAGAAACAGGCGAAGGAAGGGACACACGAGGCAGCATCTAACAGGCACCAGACTTGGAGCTTTCAGTGTTCTCCTTCAGTCATGCACATCAGTTTGCTCCTGGCCACCAAGTATGATTGTGCACAGGAGGCTCGCCCAAGCTTCCATGTCCACATTTTTATTTACCTGGCTTGGCTGACTGATTCTTTGCACAAGTGGTTGAAATCTTCTAGTCCTTAACCCCTCCCAGGAGATGTTGCTGACATCAGGCTCCAGGACTTCAACTTAGGTCAGCTTTGTAGTGAATATTTTAAGACAGGTCCTGGCTTAATTGCCCAGGATGGCCTAGAACTCATAGTCCTC
The DNA here is from genome assembly GCA_004365215.1 of Cuniculus paca. Taxonomy (NCBI): domain Eukaryota; kingdom Metazoa; phylum Chordata; class Mammalia; order Rodentia; family Cuniculidae; genus Cuniculus; species Cuniculus paca. The sequence goes on along the minus strand of RJWT010003449.1, from coordinate 3,696 downwards.
CTGCCTCAGCCTCCTAAGTAACTGGGATTACAGGTGTGTACCACTGTGTCTTGTGTACGATTCTCATTTATAAAGACTTTCAACTTATACATTGTCATTTTTAATTTTAGAAATTATGAAAAGTGTTTCTGAATATAGCATGAGTCTAGGGTAGAAAAACATGATCAGGTACTGTATTAAGTAGAATATATTACTGTTATTTATATAGCATAGTGTGGTCATTTAGTTCTCAGTTCTGATGTTCAATAACTTTATTAAGGGCTATAATTTTTGTTTTTGAGGTAAGGTCCTGCTGTGAAATCCAGGATGGCCTTGAACTCACTATATAGTCCAGACCAGTGTCAAACTTGCTGAGGACCTCCTATTTTAGCCTCTTGAGTGCTGGGATTACAGGTGTGCACTACCATACCTCGCCAAAGGCTGTAATATTTGAAAGCACAGATTTAACAATTGATTTAAGGGATAGGCATAGTGATATGCCTGTAGTTCCCACTACTCAAGTGAGGCGGGAGGATGCCTTGAGGCCAGGATTTCAAGGCCAATTTGGAGACTGGCCTGTCTTTTTTTTTTTTTTTAAGTGCTGTAATACTAGCACTTGAGAGGCTGAGGCAAGAGGGCCACTTGGAATTTGAGGCCAGCCTGGGCTACATAGTGAATTCAAGGCCAGCCTCAACTACAAAGTGAAACCCTGTCTCAAAAAAACAAATCAGCTGGACATGGTGGCACTTGGGAGTCTGAGGCAGGATCACTGTGAGATTAAGGCCAGCTTGTGTTACACAGCAAGACCCTGTCTCAAAAACAAAAGATAACAAAGCCCCCCCCAAAGGTTTATAATCTCTTATCTAAACTAGATATTAACATACAATTTTTGAGCAAATTTTAAATTAGTCATTAACCATTACCAGAGGAGTTGTAGAGAAGAGCCGATGCTGGTTATTCCTTTGGCTCACAGTAGAGCTGCACTGTCATTAGGTTCACATTTCCAGTCATCCTTTATGAGAGTCTGAGTGTCAGTCCTCTATGTGGTAGGATCAGTGTATCCACTGGCTTTCATATATGCATTTGTGTTCATTTATTCATTTAGAATTTCTAAAGTGTTGAAAGTAAAGACTTTTAGAAAAATTAATGTAATGTTCTTTTGGAAATACAGTTTCCCCTAGATGTATATACTTTCTTCCAACTGACAATAGAACCCACTGAAAGTTGAAGAAGAATGAATGGCTGGGTGTGGTGGCACATGCCTATAATTTCAGCACTCCAGGGGCTGAGGCAGAAAGATCCAGGAGGATCACCACAAGTTCAAGGCCAGCCTGGGATGCATAGTTGAAAATCAGCCTAAACTATATAGTGAGAACATGTCTCAAAACACCTCCCCCCAAAAGATGAATGTTGTTACAGTGTTTTGAGGTAATCTGAAAATGCATTTTTGTTAAATGTACTTCAAATGCAGAGTATGGAAAAAGTTTTGTTAAATGTGTTAAAGCAGACTTACGTATTTTTAACATTTGTATATGATATTAAAAAACTCTGTGTTTGTGTGTATGTGCACATGTGCTCTACTGGGGATTGAACCCAGGTCCTCGTGCATGCAAGGTAAATGCTCTATTACTGATCTACATCCCCAGACCTTTTTATTTTATTTTGAGATAGTGCTTCACTAAGTTGCCCAGGCTGGTCTCAAACTCGTAATCTTCCTCCCTCAGCTTCATGAATAGCTGGAATTACAGGCCTGTGTTACCATACCCAACTAAACACTTTAAGTTTTCTCTAACTAACCAGGTGTGGTGGCTCAAATCTATAATCCCAGCACTTGGGAGCTGAGGCAGGAAGATTGCTGTGAGTTCCAGGCCAGGCTGGGATACATAAGCAAGTTCAAGGCCAGCCTGCATTACATGGAGGGACTCTGTCTCAAAAAACAAAAACAAAAATAAAAATAAAAAGACAAAATGAAAATTTTTTTTCTTCAAACTTCATTTTGAAACATATATTAAAGAGAACAACACACTACCTAAATTCAACAATCATTTATATATTTTGAAAGCTTTATCTCAATTGAGACACTTTGTCCCTTGCATACTTCAGTAGGACTATCCTACAAATAAGGACACTTTGCTAATGGGTTAACTTTAATACTGTCATCATAATTAAAAATTTAAATAAATTCAGATTGCATTATCTAAGCTTATACTCAAATATTTCTAGTCTCAAAAATAATATTTTTACAGATTCTTGATTTTTTTTTTTTATACCAGGAATCAACTCAGGGCCTCCTGCTTGCCAGGCAGACACTTGTGCCCCTGAGATATGTCCCCACCTCCCCACTTTTTTTTTTTTTTTTTTTTTTTTAGGATAAGGTCTTGCTATGTAACCCAGGCTGGCCTCAGTCTCCTGAGTGCTTGGATTACAGGCATGCGCCACCACACCTAATCTGCTTTTTTGTTTTTAATGAGGATACAATTGAACTTTGTGCTTTACATTTGATTATCTCTAAAAGATGCCTTCCTGGGCCTCTGGATATAGCTCAGAGGCCCAGCGCCTGCATGGCAACCATGAGGCCCTGAGTTGATTCCTGGTACCAGAATAAAAACAAAAACAAAAATAAATAAAAGATCCCTCTCTGTACTCTAATACCTTTTTTCCTTAGGGCTTTCGAAGAATCTGAGTCAGTTGACTACTCTTTAATATCTGTGATCTGTGTTTGGCTTATTATTCTATTTGTGTTTTCTTGGAACTGGAAGTTAAGACTATAGGTTTGATTAGCTTCAGGTTAAATTTTTTGAAAGAATAATTATAGGTGATACAGGTTAATATCCAGTTATAACGTTTAAATGGTCTTTTCATTGTTGGGAATTGGTTACTTGGTCAAGGTGATGACTGCTAGATCTCTCTATTGTAAGTGTTCTTTCCTCCTCGGTAGTCTATAGAGTAATGTTTTGGCACTATGAGGATATTCTGTTACCTGTCACTTTTTTTTTTTAATTCAGATTCTTCCATGTATTAACATTTTACTACCAGTATGTTTGCATCTTCTCTCTTCTTACACATACAATTCACTCTTTCTGAAATATTTGATAATAAATTATGGGTATCACATCCTTTACTGCTAAATACCTTTTTTCCCCTCCAAATCCATTTTATTTCAAAGAGAAAAAAAAGAAAAATACAATGAAATTTCAAAACACATCATCGGGGGCAATAATGGTACACACATTGCGTATTGTCATCCCCAAATCATTAACTCAGAGCACAAGACATTTGCATTCAATTGTCTGAACAATACCAGCACAAGTCTTTCTCTTCAGTGAACTCAGAGAAATCAGTAGTATGACTGTCTTTTTTATATACATACGTTGTTTCTTTCAGCTTCTCACACTAGTCAGACAATATGATGTTTACATGTGTGTCTGATTTATTTCACTTATGAGTACAGTTTCAATTTGCATCTATTTACCTATAAAAGTCTAGTTTATCCTTCTTTATGACCAAGTAGTACTCCATTGTATAAAAGTACCACATCTTTTTTATTCATTCCCCAGTTGATGGACATTTAGGTTGTTTCCAAGATCTAGCTACCACAAATTGTGCTGCTATAAACATGGGTGCACATATATCGCTGTGGTATGATGTTTTTAATTACAGAAGATACCAAGAAAGGAAATAACTGGCTCGAATGAGACTTAGTCCTTGTTTTCTGAG
>RJWT010003448.1:0-36480 GCA_004365215.1 Cuniculus paca | reverse complement strand
AAAAACGCAGTAAAATCATGACTCTTACACTGACATAAAATTTAGCACATATTAAAGATTTTCTTTAGGGCTGGGAATAAAGGTCACCAGTAGAGCATTTGCCTACCATGTGTAAGACCCTCAGTCACATCCTCAGCACTGAAAAAAGAACAATTCTCTAACTCATTAATGAGGGAATGGGTAAGATTTTACAATCAGTTCAAAAGAGAATTCAACAAACAACCATGTTTACATAAGGAATGTTGAAATGGGTGTGTAAATGGAAGCAAAATTCACTGAATTTCTTAGAGGGGAGGACAGTTGCTGGAGAAGAGAATTTACATGTTTGTCCACAGACAAAAATTATTTTACTGTTATATGCAAATTTAAGAGTTTTAAATAATTCCCAGAGACTCAGAATTTCTAAAATTTTCACAAGGGTCACTCTGCGCAAAGCACTAAAAACCCATCATGGGTGGGAACCTGAACTTCATATCTCTTTTTAATTTATTATTAGTATATGTTTGTAGTACATCATGATTACATTTACTGCAGGTCATTGGTATATGTACATAACGCATCTTAATTCTTTTATCATTTCCTGTTCCTCTCATCCCTCTCTGCTCTTTCCAACTCTGGGTCCCCTTCCCATGTGGAAAAGCACTGTTTCCATTATTTTTCTTCATTCTTTTTTTTTTCACACTGTTTTCCTTCTCTCCTTCTCCCCGCTCCATCTCTTGATCCCCTTCCCATTTGAGAAAGATCTTTCTAGTGTATATTGTCTATCATTTATTTCACTCTTTATTTATAATTTAAGTTTCTCATATAAAAGAAACTATTCAATATTTAAGCTTGAGTGTGTGGTTCATTTTACTTAACATTATGGTCTCAAGGTGCATTCATTTTCCTACAAGTGACTACTTCTTTATGGCAGAGTAGTATTGTGAATAAATGCCACATTTTCTTTATCTGTTCATCTGTTGATGGACATATAGGTCATTTCCAAGGTTTAGCTATTACAAGTTCTAGTCCTGTAAACATGGTTATCCATGTATCACTCTTTCAGGAAGAAGATTAACTAGGTCAAATGAAACTTTCATTTTTAGTTTTTTAAGGAATCTCCATATTTTTTTCCATAAGATAAAATAGGTAAATTCTTAAAAACACAAGCATAGGCAAGGATTTTCTGAACTGAACCCAAATTATACAAGAAACAACATCAATAATCAACAAATGGGATCATATAAAATTTAAAAACTTCTTCACAGCAAGAGTGGGGGACAACATACAGAATGGGGGAAGATTTTTGCTAGCTATTGCCTGAGCAGAAGACTAATATCTAGAATATATAAAGAATTCAACAAAATTAGACCCTCCAAAATGAAAGATCAAATCACAAAATTGGCAACTTAAATGAACAGACATTTCTCAAAAGAAGTGCAAAAGGCTAATAAAGTGTTCAAAATCTCTGGCCAGATTTCATAAATGACACTGAATGCACTGATGCACTAGGGAATATAGGTCTCACCTCTGGGCATTGCCCAGAAGATATTCAGGGTCTGGGCAACACTCAGATTGCAGATTTTTCATGATGGCATCATGGGTCTTAAATCTAATCATTATAATGTTATGGCTTTGATCTTTTGTAACCATCTTGATGGATTTTTGAAGACTCCTCAGTTGCCTGATGAGCAATGGACAAGATAAACAGCATCTTTACAATTCATTATAGATAACCTTAAGAGATTAACAGATGCATTTTACTTTTTTTGAATGCATTTCATTCTAGTTTAAAATTTAATTGTACTTATCATGATGTCACTTTTTCAAAATTGCCCTCCCTGATCACCCCTTCCATACTTCTCAAGTCTTTAGCTTTAGGAAAGAAGAGCCACAAGCTTTTCATTGCCACTTATCTCCATCACTTAGCATAGTGCCAGACACACAGTGAAAGCTGAATACATTTTTTTCTCAAAATGAATCCTTCCTGGAAATATAAATAGCCATATTCTCCAAGTCATGTATTCAATTTTCTATTCAGAAGTTATATTTTCTTATTAATAGAAAATCTGATTTATGATTTACTTGTAATCTGATGTGTTTTAATTATCAATTTGTTTAAGTTACTATCTCATCCAGCATCTCTACATCTTTAGAAGCCTGTCCTGATTGTTCCCTTTGCTTACCTCTTTCCACTATTAGGGCCTGTTTGGATATGCTGCAATTTTTCTGTCTTTGTACCTTGGGACATCAGTATAGTTGGCAATACCTTAAATCTCAATGATGATCACAAAAAAGTACAAGATTCTTCAGATTAGCAGTGTTGAAATAGGTAAAATGTCAGTCCTCTGTTGAGAAATCAGCTAAAATTATCCTGCAGCTTGTTCTCCATTTCAAGGTGGTGAGGAATCAGTCCACCATTCAGCTCTTCCTTGGTTTTCCTGAGTCCAGGAAAAATGGGCTCACTCCTATGACCAATGTTGATACTTGCCTTGAGGTCAAAGATCTTTAACACCAGTTCTCCCCAGTATTTCAACATGAACTGTGCTCTGAGGGTCTCGAGGCTCCTGTTGGGCCCAGAGTAGAGAATGTTCTATAGCGTTCTCTATGTGGCACCATCCAGATGCCATGTACCCTTCCCCAGAACCTGCAAGGCTCAAGAGAATTGGATGAGTCTCAGAGGCCAGCCTCTATTTCACAGAGTGACATTTTCTTATCTCTTAAACAAATTCTAGATATTACTGACACTTGATTTTGCCAACTTATCAAAACTTAGTTATTCTCATTCTTCTATCTTGAAAACAAGGGAAAATTAAACTGCATAAGCTAGAATAAAAGCATAAAAGCCATACATTGTGAATTACCTTTGTTTTCAGCCACTAGGCATAAATTAGGGCATCTAGAACAGCTAACTGTTGTGTCTTGGGAAGGGTTTCTCTTTAGAGTCTAAGATAGGATTATAGCTTATATGTTCCCAAAAAGATTTATTGAATAAATTGTTAAATAAATGGACAAATGCAAGAAGGGTGATGCAGTTAAGAACTAAGAAAGCAGAAGTATTTTCCAACCTCCAAATTGTGGTTACAGTACTACAGGATTAGAAGGAAAGGAAAGAATCGAGGAGGGGAATACTAGTGTTTTCAATCTTTTCTGTTGTGTATTTCTTTAAACAAAAAAGACTGGAAGCATAAATAGCAAATGTTAACATTTGTGTTGATGAGGGGTCCATAAAATTACCTTCAGGTTTACTGAATCAGAGTAACGAAAAAGGACTCACAGAAGCTGTTATATTCATGGTTATGGTTTATGACTGCAAAAGAACACAGACCCAAATCACCAAATGTAATCGGCACCTAGGGCAGTCGAGAGAGGCCAAACATAAGCTTTCTATGGTCCTTTTCCAATGCAGTCATAAAAACAATGTTTAACTGTCTCGGGAATGGTGCATAATAATGTATACAAAGTATTGCCAACAAGGGAAGCTCACCCAGGGGTTGGCACCTAGAATCAATCATAGAGGCATGGAGTACTGAATAACTAACCTTAGTTATTCAGTCTCCAACCCGACACCCCAAAGGTCAAACTGACACTGCATAGCCCAGGATTTAAGAAAACAAAAGCAGATATTTAAACTGGATGTGCTGTCACATGCCTGCAATTCCAGCACTCTGGGAGGCTGAAGCAGGAGGATCTCAAGTTCAAGCCCAGTTTGACTAACTTAGTGAGAGTCAGTCTCAAAAAGAAAGAAAAAAATGTTTTAAAGGGTCAGAAATGTAGCTCAGAGCAAAGCTCTGGGTTCATTCCCCAATACTAGGAAGAGGGAGCATGAGAAAGAGCAAGACACAGACAGAGACATAGACAAACAGAGAGAGAGAGAGAAAGAAAAGGATGATGCAGAGGATGAGGATAAAAAGGGAGAAAAAGGAAAAAAACAGGCATTTACCATAAATCACACAGTCAGCACAAACTACTTGGCATGGCTTGACGCCCCAGGTATAAAGACATTCATAGACAAGAAATCTCAAAGATTATAGATTATCTCCCAGGATCTAATCAAGAGCCAATTCCTTCTTTGGAACGTGTAAAGTTCATACAATGCAAGTTTGTTAATTCTTAGTGTGCATTAAAATATCTGAATAATATACTTCTCTTTACTTTTCATTGTTTAAAATATTTTGTAATAACCCCCACATAGTGGCACACACCTGTAACCCCAGCACTGAAGAGGCCCAGGCAGGAGAATTGCCATAATATTGAGGCCAGCCTGGATTACATAGTGAGTTCAAGGCCACTCAGAACTACTTAGTGAGATCCTGTCTCCAATAAAAAGCAACAAAAAATTCCATAATAAAAAGAGAGATAAAAATATTTGATAAAAATTATATAGGTACAAATTTATAAGGTGAAATTCTATGATTCATTAAAAACAATAATGTAAATATTGACAAGAAATGATGATATAATCAAAATATGTTACAAAACAATGTGCATAGCATAAGTCCATCTGCGTGAAATAAATGAGTGTGGGATCTGGTGGGATGCATATCAATGTATTAATAATGGTTATTTCTTGATATTAGATTTATAAGTGATCTCTATTTTCTATTTTTACAACTTCATTTAACAGCTACATTTTTTAGACAAAATCTGCTTTTTTTAAAAAAGTTGCTAACTTTTCAATAGTTTTCATAATCTTTTTTTCTTCATTCCTACATTCACTTCATATTCATTCCTGATCCTATAAATCATGTTTCATCAATTCATCTCATAAACACTTTGGCAAGAGAAGGCATTCATTAGTAAGAAGTGGGATCCTTATAGTTAGAATGAGAACATTTAGGAAGGTCCCAATGAAGCTGAAGACATGGAATTCCTAAATTCTGCCAATAGAAGCATCCCTTCCATCCTTGCTGTAAAGTTTAACCTTGCCTTGTCTGAAGAACCCATATATACTCCCCTCTGGTAGTTGCCTTGCAAAGATTGCTAATTCATTTCAGCTCAGGACTTTCCACCATTAAAGGGAAACATAAAAATGTAAATTAAAAGTAGGCATTCTATTTAACAAAATAAGGTTATGAGCTTCCATTTTATAAAGGAGAGTGTTCCAAGAATGAATATTGAATATGGTGGAAGAAACACCATAAATCTAAAGAGTATTCTAAGAATAAATCTTAAACATTGTGGGAAGGACATAAAGTTAGATCAGACCAAATTTATTGATATGAGCATACAAACTGAGACTCTGGCCTCAGTGAATTAGCCTGAGGGATTACAAAATGCTCTGAGAGTTTGGTTGACTGAAACATGGATCACAAGGTGTCACATACTAAATAAATTGAAATGACAGAACTGGTCTATTGTTGTGAGAAGTATCAAAACTTAGGAAAACTGAGATGCTAGATTAGATTTATCATGTAAGACCTGCTCATCTGCACTGGGACAGCCAAGAGTAGAACCCAGGAGATGAGATAACTCATCTTATGGCTACCAGTCATCCTCTTTTCCCAGTGGATTCCAGTCATTTCCCCCAATGACTGCTGTCATTGTCCAACAGACTCATGAACAAAGTGGTTGTTCTGTCAGAGACAGGGGTTATACAGAGAATCAGCAGCACAGAATTCTACTCACTAAGGCTGACCTGACTACCACCACAATTGAGTGCTCAGTCTTCCATAAGCAGAGATCAATACTAAGTACTAAATATGAAACCTCAGTAACTAGCCAGCTATGTGGTGGCAGGTTGGTTATAATGGACTACTTTCATCTTTGCAGGGACGGTATTTTATTCCCCCAATAACAGACATTCACTGTGAATTTGTTTTCCCTGCAGTATTTCTGTCAAAATTACACCCTTGAACTTGTAAAATACCCTGGCCTCCATCATTGTTTCCATACAGCATTGCTTCTGATCAAAGAACTCACTTTACAGCAAATAAAGTGTGGCAATGGACCCAGGCTCATGGAATTAACTGGTCTTACCATGTTACTTATTGTTATGGCTTGTATCTAGATATCCCCCCAAAGTCACATGTACTCATAGGGAGGGAGGTAACTGAATCATGGGTGTGTGATACTGGGATAAGGTGTGTGGTACTGGATTACTCCACTAAATGGTTTAGCACAATTCTTGGTGAGGTCAAACAGATTCACTGAAGACAGATTTTGGTATCAGAAGTGGGGTTGTTTCTGTGATGCTACCTAGCCATGTGGTTCAGAATTCTTTGGAACTGGTTTGCCGGAAGAGTTAGAAAAAGTTTGGAAAGGCAGCTTAAGAAGCACCACTAGAATGCTGTGAGTTGAGCTTGATGGGAGGTTGTTGTCAGAACTCAGAAGACCAGACTATTGACTGTAATGTAGCCAGTAAAGACCATGATGAAGAGGTTTCAGTTGGTAAAAAGGACTCCACTGGCAGTTGGACTCCTGACCATGTGTTACTATGTGGCAGAACATTTGTCTGCATTTTGCTTCTATCCTGAGATATTGCAGGAATCTGAGATTAAGGACAGTGGACTAATCAGGCCAAAAAATTTTCAAGGTTGTCTAATGTTGAAGTGGTGACATGGCTACTTTGGGGGTTTCCAGCTAAGCCCAGAAAACAGCCCAGCAAACTACTCAGAAAAATGATTTTAAACATTTTCAGTTTGGTCAGAAAGGAAATTTCAGTAAGTTTCAGACTGCAAACATGGAGCAGAAGAGAATTTGGTTACTGAAAGGATTAGCATTAAAAACTCAGTACTTTGGAAATGGACAATGAAAAAGATAGTCTGAGGGTATCACAATAACCAGAAAGTCTCCACTCTTTGCAGTCTCAAAATTGCGAATGTGAAAACACTTTGCTTTGAGAAGAGAATTCCAGGACAACATGTTCCAGAATGCCTGTGACGTAAGGAATTTGTTCCTCCAGATTGGGCTATTAGTGCTGAGCAGTCCAGGTACTACATTCCTAGAACCAAGGAGGAAGATAATCTAACTACTACTCCAGCTGACTATAGATCACTGCATCATCTATGTAGTGCTGGTTTTATGCATATGTGAAATGTAAGAGTTGTGGATTTGGGAAGGCTTCCACCCAGATTTCAGAATAAGGCCTGGGACACAAGGGAGTGTACACTGAGAGGGCAGTGTGTGAAGGCAAAAATACAGTGGAGACCCCAGAAGGTTGGAGAATCCAGGAATGTACATCATCTGAGGAAATCTGTAAGGAATGAGCAAAGCAGACCCAAGAGAAAAACCATGAGGGCTACAACCACCAGTAGTACCATAGGGGCAGATCCATTGAAGCCCTTTGGCATTCACATCTTGCCACAGATTGCCCCAAATGCTAAACATGGAACTATGGGAATTAATGTTTGCCCTGGTGGATTTTGGTCTTGCTTTGGTCCCATTCCTGTCTATAATCTTCTTCTACCTTTTGGGGGAATGTTTATTTCATGCCATTGTATGTTTACAGGGGTTCAAAACCAAGAGTTTACCTTAAGTCTCAGAGGAGATTTTTGGACTTGGACTTATCAGCAATGCTGAAACTGCTAGAAATTTAACAACTTTTAGAGATGGACTAAACATCTTTTGTATGAAGAGATGCCCATGGGTCTTCTGGGGGCCAGAGGCTTATATCTAGATGACCCACCAAAGCCCCATCTGTTCATAGGTGGAGCTTTTGGGAGGTGGCTGGATCATGGGTGTATGATACTGGGATTAAGGGTGTGTTGTGCTGGATAAATTTACTAATTGGTGTATCACAGTTCTGGGCATGGCTGAATGGATTTACTGAAGACAGAAGCCCCACTCTAGGTGTGAGTGGCCCCTACCAACAGATTTGTAGCCTTGATAGAATAGAAAGGGAAAGGGAGGCTAAATGCTAGCTGCTTTCTGCATACCCTGCCATGAACTGTCTCTTCCTTGCCATGACCTTCTGCCATGTCACCCTGTTTTGGAGCCAACCAACTACAGACTGAAACCTCTACAAACTGCGAGCTAAAATAAACCTTTCTTCCTTTAATTTTGGGTGTCAAGCACTTTGGGTTTCAGCAATGAGTAAGTAGCATCTTGAAGCAGCTGTCTTGACAGATGGTGGAATGGAATTTTGAAAACAATTACAGTACCAGCTTGGTGGCAATACCTTGCAGGGCTGTGGCAAATGACACATGCTGAGTCAGTTTCCAATATATGGTGTTCTTTTTTCCATTCTCAGGATCTAAGTCCAAAAGTAAGGGGTATAAATGGAAGCAGCACAACTCACTATTATTCCTCATAATCTAGTAGCAAATATTTTACTTCTGGTTCTCATGGCCTTCTGCTCTGATGTTCCAAATGTCTTACTTCTACAAGGAGATATCTTTTTAATTTAAAAAATACCAAAAACTGTACTGCAGATGTAGATCAGTGTACATCCCTAGGTTCCATTCTCAAACAAACAAAAAACAAAAACCCCAAGTTCGTAGTCACTTGTATCCTACTGCTATTTAACAAAAAATATTATAAAAGTCTGATATTTCTTCTGCTTACTTTAATTCATTCCCCAATTATAACCATTGTTTTGTGTGAATTCCTTTAAATTCTTCAATATTCTCTACATACACTATTTTTAAATTTTAAAAGTTGAATAAGTAAATTACAAATACTAAGAGCATTACGTCCAGGACTGAAAGTATAAATCTAATTTACTCTTCAGAAGTTAAAGTCTTATTATTACAAAGGTGTTCCACAAATTCACTATCTTCTCATTAATAAGCAGAATCTCTTTTAATCATCTTTGACAAATCTGAAGCACACGTTCACTATGTAGTAGGACCACAATAAACATCTGTTTACTGAATGAAGATCAGTGAATATAAATGTGTCTTTTTCTGATGGCCATGATCTTGTGCTGGATGCACACACAATTCCCATCTAAAACCATCCAACATTATTTGAAAAACTACTTTAAATTCAGCTTTTCCTCCAAGACCACAATATCAACCTCACAAAGGCATTACAGAAATCAATTCTGTCTCAATCAAAACAAATCTCATTAAGGAGAAATAACATCCCCTTAACATAGAAAATAATGAATAAGAAGAGTTCAGTTATGAATATGTAGCAGATTCCAAAATGACAGTGAGAGATAGTTTGTGAGAATTTTACTTTTATACCTTTCCCTTATTGAATAAAATTAGTGTCCCTTATTTCCAATTCCAAAAGCAAGTAAGAGAAATAGAATGTTTCTTTAAAAAAAAGAAAGAAAGAGAAAAAGAGTATACTGCTGCTGCAATGCTTTTATCAATTTAGTCTATGCATCTTCTTTCCTGTAGACCAGTGATGGCAAACCTTTGAGTGTTCAATGATACAAACAGCCTGCTGTGCCATAGGTTCAACACCACTGCCTAGGCTACGATCTTCTGTTGCAGAGTTTTTAACGTTGCCTGTGCGTGAGCTCACCTTAAGGGTGTTAAAATAATTTGTACCTCCTCCTGCCGTCAAGGGTTCTGATTCACTTGGTCTGAGGAATGTCCTGGACATTGAACATTTTGAAGCTCTCCAGATGATCCTAACATACACCTAAAGTTGAGAAGTGCTCTTTTATAAAAAGAGAACATGGAATGGCACTGCCAGTCCTCACAGGGTTAACTACCATATCATTGGCAGAAGAAAAGGGAGAAGGTAGATGGAATTTTGGAATGATAGAATAGAAGCAACATGAAAGAGAAGAAAACTAAATTTACATTACATAGTAGGGAGTAGGTAGAAGTAAGTGTGGACACTTACAACACAGCTTTCCACCAAACCTGACTGGCCTGACCAACTTAACAATTGGGAAAAATTTTCTGTCTCTGATTACCTGTCTTGGTCTCTACCCTCATCCCAGCCTTAATTCTACTCCCTTCCCCTCTTCCTCCTTGTCTCTCTGAAATACAAACAAGGAATTATAATAATCTCAAAATTTTAAATCTTAAGAGTTATAGCAGCCCTACAGGTGTGTCTTTCAGTTCTTCCTTCAAACAGAAACTTCTGGGAGGTTTGTAGGTAGCTGATACCTACCAGTTAAACTTTGGAATCCATAACAGTGCTCATACTCAGGCTACCTACACTCTTTCTGGGCTGCCGTTCACTAATGACACATCATGAATATTTATGCCAGGTGGATCACTGCTGCCAATGCACGACCCTTCTAATGAACAGTCTTTGTAGTGGGACTCCCAGTTGGCCTTTCTGAGACTTCAAAGCTGTGCAAAAATCTGAGGTTTTCACTAATTCTAGTTTATTTCCCCTCCTCTTTCACAGGGTCTGTGAATTGCTGAATCACTCTTTTATTTCTGCATCCTCACCCCTTTACCTTTCACATGTATTCCCCCAATAAATTTTCTGCATTTCTGTTTTGACATCTGCTTCTCAGAAGACACAAATTGAACCAGGAGGGGACCTCAAAAATCGTCTAGGCTCAGCCGGGTGTGGTGGCTCACACCTGTAATCCCAGCACTCGGGAGGCTGACACAGGAGGATCGTGAGTTCGAGACCAGCCTGGGCTACAAAGTGAGCTCAAGGCCAGCCTGAACAGCATAAAGAGACCCTCAAAAAGACAAGGGCTGGGGATCTAGCTCAGTGGCGTAAGCGCCTGCCTGGCAAGTGCAACGTTATGAGTTGAATCCCTGGTGCCACACACACACAAAAATATATATATAGATATATATCTATATATATCTATATAGATATATATCATCTAGGCTCATATAAATGTATTTTAAACTCAGAAACTTGATACTCAACTGATTTGCTGAATGCCACATGATTCCCACATACATGGCAGATTGGGATTAGTAACAGGTTTCACAATCCACAATCAAATGTTTTTCTACTCAAGGAAAAATTCTAAATAAAGATAACTTTGCTGGAAAATTCTAAAACTGAAAATAATACAAAATTAAAATTAAAATCCTTGCTATAGGATAGGAAAGATGAAAGTCTTCACGAGACTCTAACAAGGAGTACTCAAAAACTGTTTATAGCAGGCAAAGCACATACACAGTGTCAGGAGCAAAAATGCAAAGGAAAACATGAGCAACATCCAGAACATTCAGATGAAGTTTTAGGGCCTCTCTCAGTTCCAAGAGGCATACTTCATCTCTTAGAATGCAAACCTCCAAAACACAGGTATATCACTCTAATCTCTGCCTCTTGTCATATCATCATCTCCTCAGTACCCTGGGATGAGGGTGGAGACCAACTAAGACATCTCAGTTTCAGGGAAGTCAAGTTTCAGTGGGTTTAATTGTTCCCCCAAAACCATGCCCACCTGGAACATCACAGGGAGACCTCATTTGGAAACAGGATCTTTGTAGATGTATTTGAGATGACATTATACTGGAGTAGAGTAGACCCTAAATTCAATGGCAATATCTTTATGAAAGATCAAAAAGAGTACACTGAGCAGATGATATGATGAAAGGGGCAGAGATCAGAGTGATGCATCTGTGAGACAAGGAATGCCATCAGCCACCAAAAACTAGAGGAAGAAAGAGTCCTCCCCAAGAATCTTCAGAGGGAATATACTCTGTTAAATCTAGATTTTGAACTTCTGGTCTCCAGAACAGTGAGAGAATAAATTTCTCTTGCTTTATGCCATTAACTTTCAAATTTGTGGAAATTTGTTATGACAGCCCTAGGAAACTAATATAGTGAAAGCGTGTACTTATTGAAGGATCTTTTATACTGCACTACTCACACAGGAAAAGCAAGTTGTGCAAACAAGTATAAAAAATCAAAACCATCAATTTTATATTTTCCATAAACAATGTAGAGAAGCTGGTACTTAACATTTCCAGAGGAGCTTTAGACTTAAAAGAGCACACTGTCTTATAAATCATTGTATCAGCATATTCCATTCCATGAAGCTGGTACTTAACATTTCCAGAGGAGATTTAGACTTGAAAGAGCATATTGTACTATAAATCACTGTATCAGCATATTCCATTCCACACTAGTCAAGGGCCAGTACTCCAGCTCTGGTGGCCCAAAAGATAACCCACAGAGTGACTATAAAACAGCTGCAAGCTGTCCCCTATTTTCAACTTGACACGACATCTAGATGCTTAGAGATCCTTGAAAAGGGCTTCTTAGACTTCTAGGGCCCACACCCTCTAATTAAGGACCTGTGGGCAGGTGTGTATGGATCAAAAAGAGCTTGTCGCTTTGGGGAAGGCTGGTTTAACACTTTAACACAGGAAGAGGAGAGTAACTCTACCTTTTGACACATCTCCGGTTAGTTCCTGGGTCAGGTTTGTAAAGACCACCCTCGAGCTTGGTGATTTAATAGGACTTATTGGACTCAAAAACTGTTAAACTCACAGTTACAGCTTATTACAGTAAAAACATACAGATCACAATCAATAAAGGGAAAAGAGGCTGGGGGGAAAGTCCAGAAGAAATCAGGTACAAGCTTCCAAGTATTCCTTCCCAGTGTGGTCACAAGGGAACACGTTTAATTTTCTTAGTAATAATGTGTGACTTCCATGTGTGAACATTTTATTGTCTCCCTAGTGTAAAAAACTTAAAGAGTAATAAGATCCAAAATGTGCAATAGATATTGTGAATGTGCAAATGAAAGACACTGCTCAAAAGGAAAGAATAACTGGGATAAGGAAAAGAAGAAAACAAAGAAATTACATATATTATATATACACACACAGATAACTATACTATTAATCTCTGTTAGTTTATAACTATACTACTAATAGTTATAGATAGAGAACTATACTAGATAGATAACTATCTAGATAACTAGATAGACAGGTAACTATACTACTAGACAGATAACTATACTACTAATAGTTACAGATAGAGAACTATACTAGATGACTAGGTAACTATCTAGATAGGTAACTATACTACTAGATAGATAACTATACTACTAATAACTATAGATAATTAGGTCCATTTTGAAGCTGACAAAAAGCCAGTAAGCAACTGTTCTTATATTTTTTAAAAAGAAAAAAAAACGAATGTGGTGAGTCCAGGATGGGCTCATTACCACAGTTAATTACACACCAGCAAGTGTAAAACAAAGTTATCGCTGGGATTAGAGGGAGGAGTAGGGCGTACAGTGCTGGGAGAGATATTAAGGAGACAGTGTTATTAAGTTTTGTTGGAAAGAAAAGCCCACCAGTGTAAATGTCAGAAACTAATAGTTCTGTTCAATATTCTTCCATAGTGGTAATACAAAACAACTCTTGATTACTTTCCAGAGCTTTTTCCCCTGTAAGATTAATTATATCTTTAAAGCATTACACCTTTAAAAACGGATACATTCATCTTTCATGTTTTTATAAGCATTTTCTTAAATCTACAATGAGCTGAGGATTTTTTTAAATTCTAAAACTATCACTTAAGAGCTCTAAAGGACCTCTAGTGTTCTTATATATTTGAAACTTGAACAAGACCATTTTAATTCATTTCCTTTATGATTTCCTATGTCGCTAGTGGCTATCCTGTAGTGACCACCCTGTCCTCAGAGGCTTTTCGAACTAACAACTTACATTGAATTTTGGTCCATCTTTTCAGCATGGATTTGAACTGTTTCTTCTTCTTTTTTCTTTGAGAAGCAGAGGCCCAGAATTTAGTTCAAAGTATGTACCTGTGTTTCAGTTTGTTTCTTGTACTTTTCCTCATGGTCCTTATGGACATATTTTGGATTTTTTTCTAATGTTACCAGATTTTGTCCACGTTCAAATGTGTCGTTTTTCTACTCATTTGTGTGGCATTCTGGGGTGCTCATGTTCAGTTTTACCAAATTCTAATACCTAAGAGAGTTTAGTATCATATGTAAATTTGGACAATTTCTGTGCACTTTTCCAGCTCATAAATAAAAACACTATTAGTATAAGCACCAATCTTGATGAACCTTTCTTACATTGTTGGATATTTCTTTACACAGACACATAATTTGGTATTTTGTATAATTTAGGTCTACACCAGCGACTATTTTAAAAGATTTTATTGTAGAGGGCTGTTATGATACAGTATATTAATTTATAAAAATATGAATAAGTTACATTCTGATTTCAGTACTGAGGAAATATAAATATAAAATTAGTTATCTATATGACCTAGGAGGAAAAAATACAAAACAACTTCTGTTTTCCAAACTAGTTATAAAACTTTGGAATAGCATTTGACTTCTTTCACCTAATATCTATTCTATGTTCCCTTAACTTGCAGCAGAATTCTACAAAAGGTAGAGGGTTTAGCTGGTAGGATGGTCAAATTCTTATTTCTGAGATAAAGATGCAATATTCTATTAACTGAATACTGAATGAAAGTATAACAAGGAAACTTTCAGCCCATGGGGTTAATCCATATTTCTTCCAGCTCCCATTGTATGGCAGTAACTTGATTCCTTCTTGGTGGACTATGAATCACTCTAGTCAACACTGTAACAGCAATTGTGCCTGTTTGTCCAATTATGTAAGGAATTTAAAATGGCCAAATATCTCAATTTCCGATTTAGTAACTGTATTTTTGTGTAACTTTATTATGTAACCTTTTTGTACAGAGAAAGGTGCTTTTTTTGTGAATGAAGTTCTTTTTCGTGAATGAAATTCTTCAGCCAGAAGCAATATTATGTGGGGAACTTCAAAAATATAGAAGGCCACAGTACTTAAATATCAGTGTCTCTGGCAGACCTTGTTGGGTGGAGGTACATGAAACAGAGACAAATCCTTTCATGAGTAATTCTTATTAAGAAATAGCTCTTCAATTGGGTCTTTTTGGGTAATAGACACTTTCTCTTAGAATTCTAGGTAGTTTTGTAACCCCTGATTGTCAACCTGACTGGATTAAGACTCCTAGCAATGTGATTGGATTGTGAGGGCACTAACCTCATCAATGTGTTAACCCACCAATTAGTTCATAGCTGAATAGACTTAGATGGTGAGGTCTAATTGGAGAAAGTGGGTAAAGGGGGACTATATCTGGGCCTAGCCACTGTCTAGGGTTTTTCCCCCTGCTCTGGGCTTCCTGGATGCCACAAGTTGAGCAGTTTTCCTCCACCATGTCTTGAAGTTCAAGTTTCATCCGAGCAATGGCAAGTGACCAGTACATGCAGCAAGCCTGTAACTGTGGAATATTTAGCAACATACCTGACCTCTGTACAATAGTTGCCAGTAGAAAACACCCCCCCACCATTGTGACAACTAAGAATATCTCCAAATATTGGTGAGTGTTTAGATAAATTGTTAAATTTTGCTTCCGGAAGGCAAAATTGCCTCATGAACCACAGACATGGGTGCCTTCTTTTTTTTTGTGGCATCAGGGACCTCACACTTGCCAGGCAGGCGCTTAGGCCACTGAGCTAAATCCCCGGCCCTCGGATGCCTTCTTTGAACTTCACCCACAAGTATCCTGTGCCAGTACTGATAACATTAAGAAAATCATATGATCACATTCCTATGTTGCCTTCTCCAGTCACATTGCCTCCCTTGATTCAGAATAAGAGTTCATTTGGATAACAAACTGATACTGGAAATCAGGTCAAGGATGATTTAAGAAGGTTCTGTGTAATGTTACTAACCAGCCAACAATGGGGGGTGTTAAACTTCCTCTTCAGATGTGACAGCAAATGAGTTGAAGGGAAAACATCCAAGAAAACTTCTGTACAGAAGAAACATGGTACTAAGCATACTCATAGAATGAACTAGTAAATTTGAATAGAATCAACCCATCTCTTTTACACACACCTAGGGGATACTTGACAGCCAGTTAACTGCATTAGAAGGGATAGGAGGACTATAGCAGTTTTCTCCCCACTAGTAGACATGTTATGGTCTTAGATTTGGTTCTCTTGTCTCTAGCAATATCACTATTTATGGATTTACTGAATAATTTATAAATTATCATGGATCCCCACATTGCTCTGGCCAAATACTACCCAGAAGTAAGATATGCTTAAGTTCTTATTTTGTTGACTTTCATTAGGAGCCTTTTATCAGGAACCTGATTCCAAACATTGAGACAAATTATTGAAAACTTAGTTCTGAAGACAGATGAAAGATATTTAAAGCTGGGGTCTTTGGGATGTAGTGCATCCCCTCCCTCTCCCCCACACAAACAACTGGTATCTGATGCTGTTTCTCTCATGGTAGTATTAAAATGGATTTAAGAACTAAAATGTTGACACTGGCTACTGTGTTAGCTCCAACGATCCACTCATGTTTTGCTTTCTTTACCACCTACTCTGGACTAACATTTTGAAGTTTTGATACTTAAGTTCAAAATTAAAACTGGCTCAAAAACAGTTTAAATTGCCACACAATTTTAGATTCTTTATGAAATGGAGAATCAGGCAAAAAAGATAAGTTGTCATGTTACTTGCCTCTCTTAAATCTTTTAAGTTACTGCTATACACTGAGGGAAAGAAAGAATGGACTGTAGTAGTTTTGTCCCCACAAGCAGACATATTATGGCCTTAGATTAAGAAATAACAAAAAGGAATACAGAGGAAAAACTGAAGATACTCTGGGGAGTGTTTATACTACCATGTATCATAGCAAAAGTAAATCAATAAAGGTGTGTCAGAAATAATATTTTGGCTACTATATTGGGAAAGAAAACTAATTAGTTAAGGTAGTGGCCAAAGCAAAGATAAAATATTACAGATATATAGGCGAGGTCTCATGATCAGGTCATTAAGGCAGTTAACTTCTATCTGTACGTTCTTGCGCTATTAGAATACTGGGTGTTTTAAGTTTCTCATCTCTTTCCTATCAAGTATTAAGATGACTAATATAATTTGTAGAACATTCGTAAGAGAATGTAACAAAACTACAAGAGTGGACATTATATGCCCTAGCCTTGACAATGCATGTACTATGATAGCTGTACCCAAGAACACTTCGTATTTAATATGAAAGGCTGTATGTGTAGAAACTGTAGTCAAGAGAAATCAGCAACAACCAGTGATTTCCGGTTGCATAATATCCACTTGCTCATCCCAAAAGAATTTTAGATGCTCCCTTCATTTATAGAAGAGGAGTAGGCACCTGGCCTAATCTTGGTCAATACTGCACTCTACAAGGACTCTGAATCCTAAGGCTACTTTCCAAGGACGAGAACAAGTGGTAGATTCATTTACATTCTCCTAACCAGTCTATTCCAGCTACTCAACAGTCCCTTTGTTAACAGGTTAGGAAGTTACAGGGTCAAGCACCTGTGCTTGTGAGAGAAGCTGCTAACCGGCCAACATTGCTTCAGAGTAATTTATTTTAGGTTAGTCCTCTGGGGAAAAATAGAAGGAACCTAGTTAAACCAGCAAGGCCACCCAGTCCCTCTTCTGGGTGACCTGCAATAAAATCTGCTCACTATAATACTAAATTATCTGTCTTAGAAGCATTCCTGTACACCATTTTTGAATATATGATACATGACGCATGGTCTCAAACCAAATATGCTCAGGAATGTGAGCCTATGTCCAATGGCACTGCCTTATGTCCAATGGCGAATCTCTCAATTCAGTACGTTTGTTTCCGTAATAAAAGTCCTTGCTTTCTTTGGTGAGACAATGTTTTGGGAGTTGTTCCCAGTGTCCTTACTTGCTTCAAGTAATAACTTTTTTCACTCTTCTACCTCCTGGTTGTTCATTGATTTTGCACTCACTGAGCGGTAGACCCACTGTATTTGGCTAAACCTTTGCTTCTCCCTCCTTGACCTGAACACTTTGTTGGTTCCTACATACCAGTTCTGAGAGTCACTAAATAGTCAAGTAAATTCTGTTTTCTTAGCTTTCATAACTTGCAAAATATGACCGTGATATAATAAAATAAAATGTATGGGTAAACATATAGAATACCTATTTTTAAATGACTTACTAGGAGTCTATCATACCTTTTCAAAGAACACACTTTTGTACTGGGTAATGTTCCCTCCTTGTTCTCTGTTGTTTGTATACTTATATCTTTCCTATTTTCAATTTTTGTTTTGGGGGAGGGTGTTACTCTACTAGGACCCTTCATTGGCATTCTTAGTTCATTAGTTTTCAATCCCCTACGTATATTAGTATCTGTAGTTGAAATCATAAATTACCTTTACAATGTTTTCCAAATTCTTTGTTTTGTTTTGTTTTGTTTTGTTTTGTTTGAGACAGGGTCTTACTATCAAGGTCCTACAAATTCTGATGTGTAGTGTTCTCACTGTGTTTACATATGAAGTTTTATTCTTTCCATTTAATACAAAAAACTGAGAAATAATAAATTACTAAATAACATTAGTATTACATTTGAAACTCATATAACTAAAGACTCCTATCTTGATAACACTTAAGGTATAACTGAATTGGGAGACATAAACAACATTTGTTTTGTTTAGTCCTGAGACATTTAATTTTTTTTTCTTAGTTTATTGGTACATTTTAAATATACATAGTGATAACATTCATCATAGAGTTTGCACTTGTACATGGCGTATCTTGCTTTTTCTCCCTTTCCTCTCCTCTCCCTTCAGTCCCTCTTCCCCTTACAAAAGTTGTTTCCATTTTTCCTTCTTTTTTTTCTTCTCCCTTCTCCTCCACCCACCCCCTTATTCCCCTTCTCATTTGAACATTTTCTTCCCATTTCCTAATATCTCCTATACATTTTGGTCCATCATTTACACTTAGGTTTCTCACACTAAAGAAACCATGTACTATTTACATGTGTCTGATTAATCAATTCTTGATGGAAAAATAAGATTATTAACTTGGTTTAGTGTACTTCAAAGCACTTTTGAGGTCACAGAGACTAACCATTAGTCATAGACAAACTTACATTCAATATATTCTTCACAAGTCACTATGATGTTGCAAGTTACACAAAGATGGGTTCATCACCTGAGTTAAGTTTCACAACAGAGATAGATTTTGACTATTAGGTAAGCTCCTCTTGACTACTTCTGCAAATGACAAAAGTCAGTATGAACACAGCAGAAGCCAAAAGACAAATATACTGGCTCATGTAACCAAATTTTAAGACTGCCAGGATTACCACTGAGTTTCAGGGACCAAAGAAATGCCATTTGCCAATACCTATGCTGGCTTTATTCTTTCCTACTGAGCTCGGCTAATCATGGTTGCCAGCACTCTTCTGGGCTTATACCTTCCTAGCTTAATCATACCTAATTTCAAATTGCATAATTCTGGGAAAAGGCTCATTTATGTCTCCATTTTTATTGCAATCACTATGACTAGAAGAGGTAAGAAACTAAGATTAGCCTAGTTTGGTTTGATAACTATTGTCAGTCAATCACTTGTGTTTATGAAAGCTTTATATCTGAAATCTTAGTATGGAGAAAAGTGGGCAGTTTCCAAAAAAGGAGCGCTAGTCTAGAAGAAACAGTTTCAAAGAAACATCAATCATACACATACACACACATTTTAGGGTCCACTATAACAAACTTTTTTAGTCATTAAAGTTTACCTAAATAAACTGTAATGGTAGAGCCTTTTCAAGTCAAAAGGTGGAAGAAAGGAGAACAGAGAGTGAAACTAGATTCATTGTAACAATCACACTGGTAGGAATACTTAAACCATGGGATTGGTATTTAAACACATACACCCATGTTAGTCTAAATATTTCAGGTAACTTTCAACATTAGTCATAAAAAATAAATATTTCAGCATAAAAAAAAGGTGAACTTTTAAAACCCTGGCTTACTTGGTAAAAACAACATTCAGAGGGAGAATGTACTATACTTATAGATTTCCACTTAGCCTGAATAAGCAATTTGGTTACCCAATGGTTTCCTAAAGCTTTTCTATAACCAGAGAAAACAACTGGTGTAGATCGTCAATCTTTCTAAGCCTGAGGTGACTTTCTAAACCCTTAAGGTAGTTAGTAAGAAAAGGGAAAAATTAAGACTTAATTACTATGTAAACCCCCCCAAATCCTAATATCACAACTACAGAAACATTTCAATAGAAAAGTTATAAAACTAAGTATATATAACAGTTTTATCATATCTACATATATGTAGTATCAAAATACCTCTTCTACTTTGATAACTAAGTTTTTGAGACTAAAAATAAATGATTTCAAGCATTTTTACATACAAAACATCAGGTTTCATTTATTCAAAACAAACTGAAATAACCATATGTACATCAAGATAAATATTTAAAACTGTGAGAAAGAGTAAACAACCACAAATTTCTCAGTATCTTAGTGACGTAATTTGTATTTTTCAGTCATTTCTGTTAAAAAATAAATTTGATTTGAACTATGTCAATGTTCTTTTTTGCTTAAAAAAAAAGACAAAAATACTTGGAAAAAATGGCAGGTATCAGGTTTGCACCAGTTAAGGAACAACATTTACAACCATCTTAGATATCATAATTTTAAAAACATATAAATTCAGTATAAAGGAAAATATGTTAAAAAACATACATACAGAACTATGTCCCATACAAAATATAAATGCACCTTCTATTGAGTATATAGGTATAAAACTATTCTGACTTAAAAGTAGATTTTATAAAATGTCATAGTAGGTATTTTCCTAATAAAAAGCCTAAATAAGATTATTTCTACTCCAAACAATAATATCAAGATGTCTTAGCACAAGTGTAGCATATACATGGAAAGACACTGTCTTATATGTTTCCAACTCTGATTTCCATTAAAACATTTTCTATAAATTATAAGAACTACAGACACAAAAAAGATTAGATCAGTGTCTTATATTTTTAAGAAGGTCCATGAAACTTAATACTTAAGATATTCCCAATATTTAAACTTTAGAATGATGCTTACAAGATCCTCCATAATGATTATGACATTATTTGAACAACATTAACAGTTTCTTCTTAGTTTTCTGAGTAAGCAATGAAGTTCTTTTCTGTTATTACAAAACAATCATGACCTTTGCCAAAAATAATGTTCCAGTGTGGGTTTACATGAGGCACCATGCCACAGTAAGAGCAGCTACAATGCCATTCAAAATTGCCATGCTGTAGCCCATGTGGAAAGAATGTCCAGTGAGTTTCCTAGAGAAAAAGGAAAAACACAAATTAGAAAGGGAACATTCAATTTGGTATAAGAGAAACATCAAGTTTTAATGAAAGTGCTTTAGACCTTGGAAAGTTTCCCAAGTTTTTACACATTAATACCCAAGTTAAAAAAATATTGGATGTTTGGCAGGATTAGTAGATAACAGATTTTTAAGTTCTCTTTCAAAACTTTTCTTTAATAGTGATTAGAGAAAAATACTGAATTGATCCATATACTTTAATATATTTCCTAGTCACTTTGTGCAGCCATAAAAAAGGTTTTAATTTTCAAAAAAATTATTACAGAATACACACTGCCATTAACATCAAAATATTCCCCTTGCTTTGAGCACTTATTTCATTATTCTTGCCACTTTCTGAAACAATTCTGGCAGTCTTTTTTATGTCTTTAGTTGTGCTGTTGTGGCTGCCTCAATGTCCAGAATCAATTCAATAGTTTTACTTTTTATGGTCATTTAATTTCGGGGAAGATCAGCAATTGCACAGTACAAGATCAAGCGAATAAGGTGGATGAGGACACAGTAATGTTTTTATTAAAGAAATTCCTATAAATATTTGATCAAAAAGGAGTCGTTAAAAAATATAGTGAATACTTAAATTAACATTTTATTGCAGTAAGACACATTGCTACTAATCTTCCTCAAAACGCTCCTTTTGAACACTTATGCCAATGTGTTCTTGGTAATGTGCCTTTCACTGTAATAAGTTTTTAAAAATGTAAACACTCACCATATTTTTCAATCATCCAGTGTAATTCTAAGGTATGAATTTTGCTACATTATAAACATGTTCTTGCATTAATTAGCATTGTTTCCATGTTCTTTTGTTCTTACTTAGTACTCAGTACTTAGAAAACACAGTACATCAAGCACTTACCCTGTTTGTATCATTTTTGGGTAACACAAGAAACTTTTTCTTTGAGCACATTTCTATGTGAATGGTTCAGTGTAGATCTTTTAAAGACATTTCAGTTCTCAACCTGATGGATTACTTAACTGAAGTGGTTTTTAATGAGTTCCTAAATATCAGCTAAGACACATCTCTTATTTATGATTACTCTGGGTGCCAACTAGCTAAGAACTTGATGTACACAGATTTTCCCTGACATTTGTTTCTTTTATAACAACTTAACAATCCTCCCATTAACCATATTGCAATAATACTTTTTTCCTTACCCTAATAAGGGTTAAAACATACTAAAAAGGAAAAAAAAGGTAAATCCAACTGGAATCAGAAGGTGTCACCAAATGTCAAATTCCTCTCTTCACTACAGCATATCAAATTGAGGGGGTATGTGTGTAAAAATGCACTGTGAAGCAAAATGATTGCAAAAGTAAATTAAATCTCAATTTAAAAATGTTTTACTAAAGACAATGGAAGAACTTTAGGGGAGGAAGGTTCTTAGAATAATCTGGTAATGTTACACATTGTAAAGGTGTTAATTTCTTTTTAAAAATCTACAAATTCAATGAGATCTCAGAAGTACCTCAGCACTTTTTTGAGAAGGAAACTGACACTATGATACTAAGTGTATATTATGCAGTAAGTGTGTAAAAGACAAACTCAAATCACAACATAAAAACAAAGTAATACTTCGAAGCAAACTGATACAGACACTGGAATAGACTACTACATCCATAAAGATTTATGTATGTATGAAGAGACAGTTTCTTAATGGTAAACCCAATTTATATTCATAAAGCAAAATGACTGTAATTTCTTTTTACAACTCCTATATAATAAAATCTAACTGGGAAAAGCACACAAAAATAAAAATTCACATTGAGAGTAAGTAAAATCATAGCATTAGTTATTATTAATACTGCCAACCCATAAGTAAGTGAATAATACCTTGCCCTTTCAAGCTGATTTGATTTTCTTGTCCTGTCATCTGGATTTCCAATCTGGACTGCACAATGGAATGAGAGTAACAAACAAAACGAATCCCAGTCTCCTAGCAATAAGATGGAAATGTCTAATTTTGAAGACCTTCCATTTTATTTCAAAATCTATAAGGGTTCTGAAATGGGCATAAAGATCTTTTGAAAATGGCACCACCATTTTTGGAGATACTGGTACAATGACTATTTGTATGTAGAATTTGATGTAGAAATCCAACTTACAATGAAATTGTTTTTCAGAACTACGGACATTCTCTCCATACACCTAAACATCCTATATAATTTTTCTAAAACGTGGTTTTGATAAAAATGCTTTTGTGTTAACTGGATACAAAATATGTAAGCAAAGTAAACAATATTGCTAACAATGATAAGTTTGACCTAGGTTTTACAAGGCATGGCATAGGTTGCCAGACAAAAAAGACATGGTGTAAGGGGAAAAGGACAGTCCCCTCCTGTTTTATATTTCTATGATTATTCAAGTTTGCAGACACAGAACAAGTAACACATTTCAAAAAGCTCACATAGTTATGTACAGTTTTTTCCTATTAAAATAGAAAACTGATCAACATTATCTGTATTTAAACTGACACAATGACATAGGGAATATAATTGCATAAGTATTTTACTGCCAAAGAGTCAAAGAAACCCACTGATACAATGAAAATAAATGAATTGCTGTACTTGCTAATTTCAAATTTTAAGACCCAACAGTTAATTTGACCAAAAAAGATAACAAGCACAAATGTAAAGAGAATTCAACGATGAAAGCAAAATGGTTCTGAAGCAAAAGTTAGGATCCTAAAAATGAATTTTATTAGGCTTAAAGTTACTGCAATACATTTCTGAAACCAAAATGAAAATAACAGGAAACACAACTCAATACGATTGAAATACTGGAAATACAGTTACAAGGAAAGACTCATTACAATGGAACTACTTCCATTCTTAGAAGATAAATTGTACAAAAGGTACTATTATGTTGTTTTAGTTCCAAAGACTTCCTTTCTAATAATAAAGGCACATACGACGAAGTGCTTATGCAGTGCCTATTTGTGGTTGACAGGGGTTTGAGTGTCAGCACTAAGCAAGGAGTAGGGATAAAGAAAAACTGATCTTTCTGATCTTGAATTTCTTCCTTTACGCAATGCAAATAAAAACAGAGCTTAGACTACAGAGTTGTTGTGAGAATTAAGGACTAGATATATGGTACATAGCAAATGACAGCAAGTATTAGCTATATAGAAAATGAAGCTTAGTTACATAAGAGATTTTAAAATACTCTTGGTTAACTATTTTACCTCTCTCTTCTAAGTCAAACACCTAAACCTAAACCCATGTCAAACTACAAAATCAATACTGCTGTACAAGTAAACTTAGGAATTAGATTGAAGAAATGAATAGAAGTGTGTACACGTATATACATGTGCTTCTGCCTGACATGCCTACTTTTTTTTTTTTTTTTGCGGCACCGGGGATTGAACTCATGACCTTGCGCTTGTTGGGCAGGTGCTTAAACTGCTGAGCTAGATCTCCAGCCCTGTTTTTGAGACAGGGTCTCACTATGCCGTTCAGGCTGGCCTTGAGCTCACTTTGTAGCCCAGGCGGGTCTCGAACTCACAACGGGCCGCCTGTCTCAGCCTCCCGAGTGCTGGGATTACAGGCGTGAGCCACCACGCCCAGCTCTTTCTACTTGTTCATAATCACTTCTATTTTATAATTTTCCAGAGAATATACACTTTTTTACTTATATTCAGATTTATACATTGAAAATTAATTTCTAGAAATATATTTGTATTTAATTGTAACTTATAAAGTAAATATAACATGAAAGAATTACATCTTACTTATCTTCATTTTTTGGGAATACATTTAAAATTTAAGATTCAAATGAACTCAATGATTCTAGCAATTTAAGTGTCTATACTCTTATTTTTGAACCACCAACTAATGAAAAAGCAACTGCCAAAAGTTCCACATAATTTCTTGGGTTGTTTGTTTTTATATTGACCTTGTTTGATCTGAACTGAACCTCTATACTAGTCGTAAGTAGCAGACACTCTATTCTCTTGGGATCTTCGCTCCTATGCCATAATTCTTCATACATTTCTTTCCCCTCACATGTAGTCTCACAAGAGATGCTTTCATGACAGAATTCTTATAATTTAAAACAGTAACTTCAATGCCAACTGATTTTGCTTTAAGAGAAAGCAGAATAAGAAATTACAGTTCTTTATTTGAAATCAAAAGCATCTACTCCAAACCTGGAATTTAGAAAAAAAATTTCTAAGAAAAACATTTTAATTATAGCAGACCTTCCATATCTGTAGGATATATCTACAGATTCAATCAACCTTGAATCAAAAATATTTGGGAAAAAATTGAGTCTGTAATGTGTAGACTTTTCCTTGTCCTTAGTCCATAAATATAGTACACAACTATTTTACATACTAGTTACATTGCATAAGGTATTAAAAGGTAAAGGTGAAAATATACAGAAGGATATGCATATGCTTTGTGCAAAAATAATATGGCATTTTACATAAGGGACTTTAAGATCTCTGGATTTTAGTATATGTAAGGGAGGAGTTAACAGAGTCTTGGAACCAATTCCCTCTGGACACCAAGGCATAACTGTACTTAAAAACATTCATTTCTTTTAGAAATAGAAAACTATATAGATTATTTTGTATCCTTGGCCCTGTAAGTTACTAATTAGAAACTGCTGAAGAGATGAAGTTGTGTAAATTCCAATGATCTTTACCCATGTTAACATAGAATTTCAGATAATAAATCTGATTTAACATTATGTCTCTCAAAAGTAAAAACTAGATATATTTACCCCTTACTTTTTATTCTGAAGTCTTTTACAACTTTCTCAGTTTAATTCCTTGATTTATAGCATACATATAGGAGGTAGAAAAATGAGTAAGGATCAGTAGTATCCTTCAAGGTAACAGAATTAATGACACAGTGTGCTAAGTGTTAAAAGTTTGGTAGTTAATTAAGTCTTTTAAAACAGGTTTTTACTTTGTAGTTCAGAATGGTCTTGAACTATGTAGCCTCAGCGGGCCTCAAATTTGTGTCTGTCTTACTGCCTCAACCTCCTGGGGTGACAGGATTACAGGTATATGCTCATGCCCACCTCCGAAATAAATTTTAAAGAGCTAATACCTAAACTAAAAATTGAGGATGAGAGATTTCAAGAAACAATAATTTGTTACAAAAGCAAGAGACAACAGAGTAAGGAAAAAGATAGTATTTTGATAGTTACAGTGAAGAATGCAAAACATAAACTCTCCTTGGGAGTTTAATCACAGCTATAAAACTTACAGGACTATTTTAACCTAAGTCTATTCTTTTTTCTTTTTTTTTTTTTTTGCAGCACTGGAGATCGAACTCAAGACTGCATTGGCCACGCAGGTGCTTACACCACTGAGCTAGATCCCCAGCCCTTTAACCTAAGTCTAATTATCTTTAAAATGATAGTAATTCCTATCACTAGTGTTCTTGTGAAAATAAAAGAAGATATTAACAAGTATTTGTTGCAGTAGTTTATTGAGCACACACTCAGTAAGAGAACAGATGTCAGCCATTACTGTTGGTACTTGATTGGCTAGAGCTGCAGAGAGAAGGAGGAACAGAGGGCAATACGCGGTTTCACACCTGAATTACTGGCTGCATGAAATCTCATTCATGAACCATGACAGGAAACCCATGAGAACACAGAAGTAAAAACAATTAAGTCATTTTTGGATATGCTAAGCTGGAAATACCTGTAGGACACTGAAGTAAATCTGGAAGCAAAGGAGTTCTCAGGAGAGGGCCCAATATGATCTACTAGGAAGAAAAGAAGGAAGTGGTATCATAGAAGTTACAACACAACACCAGATTGGAAAATGAAGATTAAATTTCATAATTAAGAGGGCTACAGGAATTCAAGGAGAAAAAATTGTGTAGGGGTGGGTGACTGCAGGCATCTGTAGTAACAACTGCTGTTTCTGAGGGCAAGACTATCTCTTTTCTAGTATTCCAAATAGTTTGATATGAAAGGAAGGAGGGCAAGTCATGACTTTTTTTTCCAGGAGAAACCTGGATATTTAAAAAAGCACAGGATAAACTTGAGTATTTAAAAAGTATCCTAACAAGAACTGGAGACAAAGAAATGTTGAAGTCATATGAAAGAGGGAATGGGAGAAGAGGGATAAGACAGATTGAGAGCGCAGGAAATAAAAAAGGTTGGAAAGGCAGAAAGCTATCCCATCCTTGAGATAAATGAACTGAGTAGATGGATGGATGTGTACACAGGTAAATTTGTAATAAACAGAGGGTAGAAGTAAAAAGGAGAAAGTGAAAATTCTTTCACGGTGACTTAATGAACTGGGAAATGTAGATGCACTCAATAGTTCAATGTAGTGAAAATTTTCAGTGACCACAAGAACACGTGACAAAAGTATAAGGGGGGATTGATAGATGCATATTAGCTGAGATTCCAGCTCACACTCTGAAGCTGTGAACTTGGTTTAGGTGATTGAAATCCTAGCTTCTTCATATGGAACAACAGTAAGTCTTAGGATATTTTAAAATGTACTTGTGATCTGCTATTTTAACATGCTGCTAGCTTTATTTCATGGTCCTACCTCCTACCTGAACTTTCTTTTGCTGTCTCTAAAAGCATCCTATTACAGGACAGGTACTTGATACTTCTTTCTTTATACAAAGCCTGGTAACAGGAAGCTAATTTTTCTTAAGAGTTCACAACTGGTACAATATTTGATGTACTTTGACTTTCCAATTCTTAAATTTGAAATAAATTACTTCATTGCCACTAATGTATATCACCTTCTTTCTTTTTAGCCCTGCAAAACATTTCCCAGAATTAACAATGAAGGAGCTTATTGTAGATTCACAATCTAAAAAAAGAAGTGAGTAAAATTAATAATGGGTTTATAAATGTCATGTTTTCTTCGTTATAAAAGTTGCAAGCTTTCCTGTTTCTTCTTGTAGATAAGGCTACTTTATCATCATTTTATTTATTAAAGCTCAAAAACTCAGTAAAAATCAAGAGTATTCCAATACAAATTTAGTTATAGAAACACGTGTAGGTTATGTGGACTTTACCTATCAAGTGTGAAGCACAGTAATTTTTTTTTTATATTAAAAACCTGATAGGTCTTATCCTTAAGACTGTAACAAGGTAGAAATGAATCTATTTTTTGACTAAAACTTAGAAATTATAAGCAATGATCTAATTTCAGAGCAGTGTACTAAAGCAGGTGTTGGCAAACTAAAGTTCACATATCCTATACCTGTTTCTATAACTAAATTTCTATTGGAATGCTCTTGTTTTTTCTTTACGGATTATTTATGGCAACTTTGGTGCTACAATGGCAAAGCTGAAAAATTGTGGCCAAAATCACATGATCCATAAAGCCAGAAATACCCACTCAATCCTTAACAGGAAAAATTTTCTAATTTATTCTAAAAGCTCCTATTCAAAGTGTCTGCAGAGGAAAAGTTGCCAGCATCACTTAAGAATTTCCTAAAAATTTAGTCTTAGACTTCAGCCTAGACTTATATTAAATCAGAATTTATAACTTCAGCTATTCTGGTGAATTTAAAGCCCTCAGAGTAAACAATATTCACTATTTAGAAACATTTAAATTAGCAAAATTCTTTTGAAATCTACATAAAAGCTTCAAAGTTTCTGTAAGTTTAACCACAAAATATAAATTGAACAAATACGAAATTTATTGCACTGTATCACTATGTTCCTAAACAACAGCTGTTAGGATTTCTTAAAAATTTTATACTGCTGGTAACTAATTAAGAAATCAAGCAAGAGACTAAGGAAAAATTTTTCCTGTCTTTCTCATATGGATGCTATGTGTGAACTACATGTCATGTTTCATATGACTATACATATACATATGTTACTAGAACAGTAGTTATGTTTTGTGGATGTGTATATATATATTTGTATTTAGTAGAGGTTTACAGAGCGTTCCACCCCACAACATCAGAGTACATATTCTTCTCAGCCACACATGGGACATTTTATAAAACAGACCACATACTAGCTCACAGAACAGTCTTATGTAAATGCAAAGTAATTCAAATTATCCCATGCATATTATCAGACCATAGTGCAATGAAATAGGAAATCAATGGAAAAAGAAACCACAAGAACTTCAAAAACACATGGAAATTAAATAATACCCTCCTGAAGAACCAATGGATCACAGGTGAAATTAAACAAGAAATTAAGACAGTTTTTACAATTAAATGATGATGCCAATAACATATACCAGAACCTGGGGACAAAATGAAAATATTCCTATGAGGGAAATTTATAGTGGTGAACTCCCATATTAGAAAAACAGAGCTAGCTCAAATAAACCTAATGTTGCACTTCAAGCTTCTAGAAAAAGAGCGAGTCAAGCCCTTACAAGGGAGGACATTATAAAGTTCCAAGCAGAAATTAATAGAATGGCAACTAGGAAAACAATACAAAGAATCAATGAACTGAAAAGTTTGTTCTTTGAAAAATTAAATAAAACTGACAAACCCTTAGCCAACCTTATCAAAAACAAAGGAAAGACTCAAATTTATGCAATTAGGAATGAAAAAGGTGAAATCACAACAGATCCTACAGAAATCCAGAAAATCATCAATACCTTCTTTGAGAAACTATATTCTAACAAGGAAAATGCAAAAGAAATGGACAGATTCCTAGATATATATGAACTACCAAAGCTGAATCAAGAGAATATAAAAATTCTAAGTAAACCAGTATCAGTTAATGAAATCGAAGATATAACTAAAAACTCACCAACAAAAAAAAAAAAGTTCAGGCCTTGATGGATTCACTGCTGAATGCTACAAGAAATTCAGAGAAGACCTAATGCTGCTACTTCTGCAACTCTTTCATGAAGGAGAAGCAATACTTCCAAATTCATTTCTGGAAGTAAGCATTACTCTGATACCAAAACAAGAGAAGGATCCAACCAAAAAAAGAGGGCAATCTCCCTAATGAACATAGATGCAGAAGTCCCCAATAAGATACGGGCAAACAGAATGCAGCAATTCATCAAGATTATACATTATGACAAAGCAGGATTCATTCCAGAGATGCGGGGATGGTCCAACATACACAAATCAATGAATGTAATATACCATACTAACAGAGTCAAAGACAAAAACCATATGATAATCTCAATAAATGCAGAAAAAGCTTTTGACAAAGTCCAACACCTTTTCATGATAAAAATGCGACAGAAAATCTCAATCTGATAAAAGCCATCTGATCTATGAAAAATGAACAGCCAAAATCAATCACACTGAATGGACAAAAACTGAAAGCTTTTAACTCTAAAATCAGGAATAAGACAAGGATGTTCACTCTTACCACTCTTAATCAATATAGTCCTGGAAATATTAGCCAGAGCAATCAAATGAGAGAGAAATAAAAGGAATAAGGATAAGAAAGGAAGAAGTTAAATTATTATTTGTGGATGACATGATAGCCACATATAAGACCCCAAAAACTTCTAGATTTAATAACCAAATTCAACAGCATAGCTGAATACAGAGGCAACCCTCAAAATTCAATAGTATTCTTGTACACAAACTCACTGAGACAGAAATTAGAGAAACAACCCCTTTCACAATAGCATCCAAAAAATGAAACACTTAGAAATCAATCTAACAAAGGAAATAAAACATCTTTACACTGAAAACTACAGTACTCTGAAAAAGAAGATTGAAGAGGATATCAGAAAATGGAAAGCTATCCCTTGCTCTTGGTTAGGGAGAACCAACATAGTGAAAATGACCACACTTCCAAAATTGTTATACAGATTTAATGCAATCTCAAACAAAATACCATTAGCATACCACACAAAAGTAAACATTCCTAAAATTCATTTGGAACCAGGAGAGACCTAGAATAGCAAAAACAATCCTGGGCAACAAAGAAAAGGCAGGGGGCATCACAATCCCTGACATGAAATTACACTATAAAACTAAAAACAGCATGGTATTTGCAAAAAATAAAATAAAACTCCATGCCTCATCCATTGCATTCCAGAGGGTGGGCCGACTGGAAGAGTGTCAAGACAACAGCCCGGCACACAGATGCACACACACCTCTGGAGGGTGAAATAATCAGTGAGGCCAGTAATATGGAAGCATCAGCGAGAAGAAAGCAGTTGAACTCTGGAGAACTCCAACAGAAGATCAGCCTCTGTCCCCAGGTGCAGAGGCCAAGATCAGGTCCATACCCAGCTAATCTCTGGGATGCAACAAGGACATTTTCATAGAACCGTAAACACCAGAAGAAACTGAACACAGATGTCCCTGCGAGCCCTCCAGCCATCATCAGGGACTGGCAGCCAGCACTGGTGGGGAGAACCAGCTAGCCAAGCTCCAATACACCTGCTGCCATCAGGGAAGCCTCCGTGTAGCTTCACATGTCTAGAGAAGCCAGCCCTGCACCACACTGCTTCCCTGGGAACCTAGGACAGGAGAAACCCAGGTGCCTGATCCATTCCCCTACACTGCGGACGGACAGACAACACGGGAAGTGTCTGGGACACCACAACTGGCTCATCCAGAGGAACCCAGGAAAATGTCAAGATAAAGGAGTAAAAGGCAATCTCAGACCTCCAGCCCACACAGAAAAAGTCTAGGAGACAGAGAAACAGAAGAAATTGGAAACTGCACACCTGAAATTTCTAAAAGGACAGCAACCAAAATAAAGAAACAACTTCATGAGGCTGTAAAAGTAATCAGATCACAAATAATAACTCAGGTAAAAGAACAAATGACAAACATAATGAAAGAAATGCTGAGCATATCTAAAGAAGACATAGATTTAAAAAAAAGAGGAGCATTGCAAAGTGATGGAAACCTTGAATGAACAATACAGGAAAGAACTACAATGCATAAAACATACAAAGAGATATCCAGAAAATTAAAAACTCCTCTGAAACCTGGCAAAACCACTAGAAAAAAACTGAAGTAACTTTCAGAGCTTGAAGACAGGATTGCAGCTAGTAAAAGGAAAGATCTTTTTTTTTATTTACATTTTTTTACTTTAAAAACAAAAAAAGTATAAAAAGATGATACAGAATTTCAAAGCAAAATAAAAGAAGATTAACAATGGTTAACATATTGCATACTGTTATCTTCAAAGTAGTTGTCTGATTACAAGATACAGGCATGAAAAAATGATCAAACAATGAAAGCACAAACTGTTCTTTTTCATGAACAGATTAGTATAGTTATCTATCTTGTATATATATGAGTATATATATACACACATATATGGACAATCTAACTTTTATAAGAAAATCTCAGAAAAATCTCAATAATGTTAAATACCACTGATATACACTATACTTTCCATAACTTGATTTTTTAAAATAGTAAGGAGACTAAAGAGGAAAGGAACTGAAAAGGAAAGCAAAGTGATGAAAAACAATGACTAAAAACTTTTTTTTTTAAAAGAGAAGTTTAATTTGGCTCACATAAAAAGATTTGATATTAAAAAAATTTTGAAAATGGTAAAATCATCCTACACACCTGCTCTGAGTTTCTGTCAGCAACGTTCTGGCAAAGTTACTTTGTCAAATGGATGCATTAGAATCTATATTGATCTTTGTGAAAAAATATCTTTATTAATATCAGCAAACATGCCTCTCATAGTAATATAGAGAAGCGGGTGTTTTCTTTTACTCCTAGAAGTAATGTTTTTACCAACATAGATCATTTCCCTTTGATACATGGGGTGAAAGGAAAGATCACTTAAAAATAACAAAGCAACCAGAAAATAACAATTCGAGGGCTGCAATGCAATGCAAAGAAAAGTAATCTAACACTGACAAGTATCAGTGAAAAAGCAGGGGTCAACACAAATGACATAAACGTACTATTTACAGAAGAGCAGAAAACTCCCCAAGAATGGGAAAAGGACCTGACATACATGTAGATGAGGCATTACAGGACTCCAACTAGCCATAACCAAAATAAATCTACACCCAGACATATAATAATCAAGATTCCAGAAATTCAGCACAAGAACAGACTATTAAAGGCTGTTAGAGAAAAGAAACAGATCACCTATAAAGGAAAACCCATCAGAATCGCAGCAGACCTCATCAAGTCAAGGAAAGCTTGGCATGAAATATTTCAGATCCTGAAAGAAAACAACTTCCAACCCAGATTGATGTACCCTACAAAACTATCTTTCAAAGTTGATGGGAAAATAAGATACTTTCATGATAAAGAACAACTGATGGAACTCATAACTGCCAAACCAACACTACAAAGAGTGCTGAAGGATATTCTAGAGATAAGGATGCCCATGGTTGCAGGAACAGTAGCAGAGGGGGATCACTGAGTAAGGCAGGCAACTGGAGGGGAAAAGTGGGGGACCAATGGCAGGAGGATAGTATGGTAGAGATGAGCCAGTGCATGTCAATTGTAACCATTCATCTAGATAGCCTCAACTCGCCAATAAAAAGAAACATGGGCAGTGTGGCTCAGGAGACAGGATTCATCAATATGTTGTATACAAGACACATCTAACTCGAAAGAAAATTCATGGACTGAAGGTCAGAGGAGACAAGACAATACTCCATGTGACCAGGAACCAGAAAAAAGCAGGAGTAGCTTATCCATCAACCACGGAACAGATAGAAGAGATACGATGTTTTTATACAGTGAAAAGCTACTCAGCTATAAAGGATAACCCTGAGGATCTTGTAGGTAAATAGATCCAATTTGAGATCATGCTCATGAATGAAACGCTTTGGACTCACATGGGTGAACATCATGTTGTTTCCCTAATACAAAAAACTGAAGCAGTAGGAGCCAAAATGTGTAACAAGTTGGGTGTGGTGGCTCACACCTATAATCCCAGCACTTGGGAGGCTGAGACAGGAGGACTGTTGCAAGCTCGAGACCAGGCTGGGCTACAAAGTGAGCTCAAGGTCAGCCTAAACAGCATAGTGAGACCTTGTCTCAAAATGACAAGGGTTGGGGATTTAGGTCAGTGGCCTAAGCGCCTGCCTGGCAAGTGCAAGGTTGCAAGTTCAATCCCTGGTGCTGCAAAAAAAAAAAAAAAAAAAAAAAAAAAAGTATAACAGATATTGTGAAGGTGAAACAGAAGGAAATATCTAAACAGGTGGTAGCCATTGTTAATTTCTTATTACCTTGTTTTGAAGTCACATATCATTTTCATTGCTTTGGTTTGATTCCATTTTGTTAGATTCTGTTATATCTGATCGTATGGGCAGCTATTTTGAAGACAAAAAGATATATTATGATAGCCATTGTTGATTTCTTATTATCTTCAAGCACTGTGTCACTTTCATTGTTTTCTTTTGGTTGGTTTTATTCTGTTCTGTTTTGATTTTACTATGTCTTATGGTATGGACAGCTATTTTGAAGATAACATGAGGCATTATGGTAGCCATTACTGATTTCCTATTATCTTGTTTGGAAGTCCTGTACAGCTCTCATTGTTTTGTTTTGGCTTTATTCTGTTTCATTTTGTTTGGTTTTATTCTTTAAAATAAAATTTAAACAAAACAAAATAAAACAGGCCCAAGAATCAAACATACTCAGTCACTTTATCTTTGACAAAGGAGCCAAAAACCTTCATTAGAAGAAAGATAGCCACTTTATTAAGTGGTGCTGGAAAAACAGGCTTTCCACATGCCATAGATTAAAATTAGACCCCTATCTTTCAGCATGCACTAAACTAAAATCAAAATAGATCAAAGGTCTAAATATTAAAAGAGAAATACTAAATCTGCAGGAACGTAGGGTTTGTTTGTTTGTCGTTTTGTCTTTTTGAGACAGGGTTTTGCTATGCAGTTCAGGCTGGCCTTGAACTCATTTTGTAGCTCAGGCTGGCTGAACTCACAGCAATCCTTGTCTCTGCCTCATGAGTGCTGAGGTTACAGGAGCGTACCACCATGCCTGGCTGAATAGGTAGAACTCTTGAAAAAGACTAACATTTAGAATATATAAAAAACTAGCACTTCCAGGAAGATGGCAGAACAGCAAGCAGCAGAGTAAACACTCTCTGAGAGAGAAACGGTTCAGATGCTGGAATACAGCATCACAGTGAGGACAAGAAGGAAGGAAGTAGGTCCCCTGGACCCAGGAAGAATCTAAAATGTGAATTGAAGCCCACAGAGAGAGCAAAAAGAAAAACAAAGAAGGTAGTAGCTGGCAGCGCCTTAGCCTGGAGTGGACTCCTCTTGAGAGAGGAGCTGTTGGAGCCTGGGGACCCACAGTCACGGTGGCAGCTGGTGACCCCAGAGGTCTCTGCAGAGAGGCGCAGCGGTGGAGGAGAGCTGTGGGAACAGAGGTCTGTGCTGGCTGGCAGTGAATGCAAAGGACTCAGTCCTCCCGTGGGAGACAGCAATTGGCCTGGAGCCATTTTGGAGTCAGGCAGGATAAGCCCGGAGCCAGGACTGCTGCTGGCTTCTTCCAGCAGCTCCAGGTTGGGTGCAGACCCACACAAGTTGCTTGGACTGAGTCCCACTCCTATGTGCGTTCTAAACAATATCACATAGGTTCCTAACCAGCTTAGGCCCGCAGGCCCTGGCCAGCTTTGCTCCTGTGCAAACTACAAGGGCCCTTGTGGGCTGATACCCAGCTCAGCCCAGAAGCACGGACACCCACCATCAGATACCTATAGCCAGCACTGGCTAGAAAAACCAAACAGTCTCGCTTCAGAGAAATTGTAGCCACTGCCGGGAGTGCCTGGGAACCCACTACTCACATGTATGGAAGAAACCAGGAACATGTCAAGATGAAGAAGGCAAAGGCAATCTCTGGCATCCAACCCAAGGAGCGCAAATCCAGGAGAGGTAAACACAGAGATCAGGAGTCGCACACCTAAAATATCTGAAGTGATGTCAACTGAAGTAAAGAAACAACTTCATGAGGCTATAAAAGAAATTAGAACAGAAATACTATCCCAGGTAAAAGAAGAAATGAAAAACATAAAAGAATTGCTAAGCCCCTCTAAAGAAGACAGAGGTAAAAAAACAGATGAGCACAGGAAAATGAGGGAAACTATGAATGAACAATATAAGAGATTTAGAACGCATGAAACAGATTCAAAGAGATATCCAGGAAATTAAAAAGCTGGCAAAGTCTCTTAAAAGAAACTGAAGACAGACTTTCAAACCTTCAAGACAGGTTTGCAGCTTGTGATTGCGAAAGAAAAGATCTCTTAAAAATAACAAGGAACCAGGAAGTAACAATTCAATGGCTGCTCAACAACTCATAGAAAGATTACTTAAGAATTAATAATGTGATTGAAAAAGCAGGGGTCAAGACAAGTAACTTCAGGACTGTATTTACAGAAATAATTTTGGAGAACTTCCCAAGCATGGGAAAAGGAAGTGACATTCAAATGAGGCATATAGAACTCCAGCTAGCCATAATCAAAACAAATCTACACCCAGACATATAATAATCAAGACCCCAGAAATTCAACTCAAGAACAGAATATTAAAAGCTGTTAGAGAAAAGAAACAGATCACCTATAAAAGAAAACCCATCAGAATCACA
>RJWT010003447.1:0-36457 GCA_004365215.1 Cuniculus paca | reverse complement strand
ATACACACACACACACCCTCCCTGTAAGCAACCAACTGATCTTGAGAAACACAGGCTGTGATGATAGCTATTGAGGTGAAATGCAATTTGATGCTTGTGGTATTTGGTGTTTCACTGACTTTGCAGGTCTAGGACCGGTGGACAATCATCTATTCAGAGGATAACGATACACAGTGTGGCATTTATGGGGGCTCTTCTTCTGAGGGTGGTGGCCATTGTTAAGTCCCTCTTGTCTTGTTTTGAAGTCCTGTATCATTTTCATTGCTTTATTGGGTTGGGTTTTATTCTGTTTTGTTTTGTTTGATTTTGTTGTATCTGATGGCATGAGCAGCTATTTCAAAGATAGCAAGATATATTATGGCAGCCATTTTGAATTTACTATTGTCTTGTTTTGAAGTCCTTTATTGCATTCATTGTTTTGTTTTTATTGGTTCTAATTCTGTTCTGTTTTGTTTGATTTTTACCGTCTGAAGGTATCTGCAGCTATTTTGAAGACAACAAGAGGCATTATGGTACCACTGTTGATTTCATATTATTTTGAAGTCCTGTGTCATTTACACTGGTTTGTTTTGAGTGGCTTTGTTCTGTTTTATTTTGCTTGGTTTTAGTCTCTTTAAAATAAAATAAAATATAAAGTAAAAGAAAAGAAAAGAAAATGAAAGAAAAGAGAAAAAATATTGATATTTGGAATCTTGGTAGAGGTTATCCAGAAATCCAATTGTATTATCCTTGCAACTTTTTTATCATCCTGTAATTATGTAAAAATAATAATCCCTTTTTGAAACTCTTTCCTCCTTTTTCATTGCTTCCCAAATTCAGCTGATAACTGGGTCCCTGTGGTTCCTTCTCC
Source organism: Cuniculus paca (assembly GCA_004365215.1). Lineage (NCBI taxonomy): Eukaryota > Metazoa > Chordata > Mammalia > Rodentia > Cuniculidae > Cuniculus > Cuniculus paca. The sequence continues at coordinate 35,607 of RJWT010003447.1, read as the reverse complement.
TCAGTAATCTTGACAACCCTGTCACTTCTCTCCATCCCCACAGCTACATCCTAAAGCAAACTAACCCAAAACCACAACAAAAAAGAAAAAAAAAAACATAGCAAGTGTCCTAATGAAATGATCTTAGATACTTTACCTTTCTAGTATTCTTTTAAATCAACACTGTATTGAATACTTTATTTATCAGTTTAATAAAAGGGAGTATGAACTCTTAAGTAAAATAAGTTGGACACCCATGTGTAAATACTATATTGTTTCTCTGATGTGAGAATCTGAAAATGTAAATAAGGGCCAAATATATACTAGAGATTATGAAATAGGATACAAATGTTCAAATGGAGAAGGGCACTATGGAGGGAGGAAGGAGAAAGGAAGGAAGAAAAAAGAAAGAAAAATGAGAAAAGAAGGAAAAAATGGAAACAAAGCTTTTGTAAATAAGGAGGGAAAGAGGGGTTGAAGGGAAGGTAAGGGAATAGGAAAAAAAACTCAAGTTATATCAGGTTCAGGTGCAAATTCCCTAGGATGAATGTGATCATTATGTGTACTTAAAATGTACCAATAAATTTAAGAATTTTTTTAAAAGGAGTAAATATCATAATGAACTACAAAATGAAGCAAAATAGTGAATTCTCACAGGTTAACTGTCCACCTCTACATGGACAACCCAGGAGATACCACAAACTGTTGGAAGTAATTATACTCAACAAGATCCATATACAAATCAATTCCTGTAGAACAGGCAACTAACTAGGATATGTATTTTTTTGAAGATAATGTAATAACAACAAAAGTACAGGGTTTCTTCGAGCAAATCTATCAAAAATATGTAAAATATCTACAAATTAAAATAATAAAAAAACTTATAAAATATAAAGGAAGACTAAATAAATAGAAAAGATATAAAATATTGATGGATGGTGTAACATTTCTACAAATTACAAGAGAGCTACTCACCACCTTTTTGCTAGGAAAATTCAAAATTTGGGGAGACGGGAAAGTGAATATGATTTGCTAACCCTAACTAATAAGAAGTAAATAGAACACTGAGATAAACTTTTTTTTTTTTTTGGTATCAGGGATCAAACTCATGACACGTGCTTGCCAGGCAGTTATTTTGTTATTTTATTTCTCCATTTGCTTTACTTTCTGGTTGAGGCCTCCCCTAACCCATCTTCCTTTTTCCTGATGGAAATCAGATGTGATGTTTAGAGTAGCAGCAGCCATTCTGTGACAAAAATGCAAAAAAAAAACTAAGCATAAGGCTAAAAATCAACATGCACAAAAAGGACCAAAACATTGAAGAGAAACATTGTGCATGTACTGAGTGGACTGTTCCTCTCCGCCTGCCTGCCATGTGACTAAACTCTTACTGTTTGCCCTGTTTTAAGTCAGGTTTCTTTACTTGCATCTAAAATGCTGTTAAATGCTATAGGTGAAGACACTCAATATTTAAATTTCTTTTTCCCAAATTAATTTATAATCAAGTAGATAGAAGTGATCTTGATCTGGCTGAGGAAAAAGAAACTGCTGTTCTTTGTGGAGTTGTGAGAAATGATAAACAGGAAACTACCACATCCGGTTCTGGGCTCTCTTAGGCTTTTGGGGGGGGCCAACCCAGACACCTAGAGGTTGGATGGTTTGTTCACTGCATGCACCACGGTCTCTACAAGCTCCCTTTGCACGTAGACTACAGGGACAGCCCATCCCAGACTCCTGAGCCCCTTCTCCCACTGCCCAGAGTTGTGCTCTGATTTGACATGGAGCATGATGTCAGGAGTTTCACCAGAACAGATTCTACTTCAGGGTCAAGCCTCCACTCTTGGGGTGTTTAAGGTGGGAAGTGGGGGAAATGGGTAGAAGAGAAAAAAACTGGCTTCCCTAGTGCACCTCAAAGTGAGAAAGAAGGTTGACTTTTCAGAGAAATAACCTCCAGATTCTGGTCACTCTTGAGGGGCTTCTGGTAAGTGATTCAGTAGGAACTCTGTTTCCCACCCACTCCTGTGATCAACAGCTGCAGCCACAGGAGTTACCTTTGCTTTTTGGCCTCTCTCTCTCTCTCTCACAAGAGCAAAAGTTTCAGGTTCCAGGTGCCACAGTCCTCATCCAGCTGCCCTCTTACCCCATACTTCCTGAAAGTCCACAAAAGAAGACTCCTCACAAGTGCTCACAGAAAACCCTTTCCTGATCCCTGGAACATATGTGTTCTTTCGGCACTGCCTCCTCCTCCTTCCGGTACAGTCTGACACAGCCAGGGGGCTGCCCCAAAGTGTCTCAACATTGCCTATGGTGACCGTGCTGAACCGCCACCTTCTCTAATGTCCAGTGCATGGACACAAACCACTGAGACCCAAAGAGATGCTGTGTTTACTTTCAAGTTCTTACGGTCCCAGTTCCGCACTGTGTCACATGCCTTCATGCCATCTCTCCTCTCTGTGTTCTTAGGAATAAACTTTGATGGGCCAGCAGCAAGGCAGTTCTAGTTGTGCTTTGGTGTCTCCTCCAAATTCTTAGTAAAAAGTATACGTTCTTTCATTGCCCATGGCTGCTGTCTTCCAGGGGCTCTTCTGGGCAGAAAGCTTGTTATCTCCTTGTCCCTCCTCTCCCTTCTTTGGTCCAAGGCTGTTGCTCCACTTGAACCTTCAACAAAAGATGTGACTTTAGCCTCTCTTCTCGTTTCTAGGGAAGCGAGCTATCTTGCTTGCTGGGCCAGGCATAGAAGTTCTTTCAGCCTGTAGTTTTAGTGATACGGAACTGGGTTCCAGCTCCCTCACACACTTAGCTGCTTCCTCTTCCATCTGTCCTAGGAAACCCTAATTTCTCTCAATCATCTCTTTCGGGGCCCACTGCAGTTACTTGAGAAGCTTTTGCTCACCTCTGGACTTTCACTCCTCCAAGCTTTCGGGGGACCATTATTGGTAAAGCACTGTCACCATCACATATTGCATGGCTGCACAAAATCAAGAATTGTTCAGTTAGAGATGAGGGCCAAATTTAAGTATATAGTAGGTATATTAAGAAAATAATAATACATTCCCTATTCCAGAGCAATAAACCTGCCAACCTTAGAGATCAAACAGTTCTCTTAATTGGCAAGATTTATTGCCTATGCTTCTCAGAGCCCTGGTCATTTCTGTAGGCTTTTGCCTTGGATGTGCTCTCCTTTTTCTGCACCCCCCAATCTGTGAAAACTCAATAAATATGGTGATCTGGAAGAGTCTTTGTCTTTACTCCCAGAAAGTCTTTACTCCTGAGAGAGTTCTGACCTTCCTGGGCTCCCCAAAAACCATTTTAAAAAGAAAAAACAGAAATAATGAAAATGCAAATAATCTAAATGTCCCCAAATAAGCAATTTGTTGAGCAAACAGTGAAATGTCCACCCAGTGAAAACTCAGGCAATAGTTATAATTATTGTGTTGGAAGGTGATTCTCAAGCAGTCCAAGTACTATGTATAGCCTGTATCAGTCAGTTAGGAGCTTCTTAAAAATACATATTTCTTGGCATGAGTCCCAGTTACTGAATCAAAAGCTCATGAAGTAGGGTGGAATCTTTATTTTTAACAGGCTACTTCAGTGATGTTTAATGCACATTAAAGTTCAAAAACTTACAACTATGTAAGTATAGTTAATTACAAGGGGAAGTGATCCTGATATATTTTTAGGTGAAAATAGTAAGTTAGAATTTGCAGTATAATTAAATTTTTATAATAGTATGGCCAAATGATAAATGACATTAAAGACTAAAAAGATGCAAGCTAAAATATTAACATCGGTTAATGGTGAGTTTTACAGAATGTTTTCTTTATTGTTAAATCCTAAAGATTTACAGGTTTGTAGCATGGTACATGTACATAACCCATTTTAATTCCTTTTTTCACACCCTTTCTTCCCTCTCTTCCCTGTTCCTCCATCTATTCATTCTTTCCCCCTTCTGAAAAGATCTACCTTCCTACTTCTTATCATCTAGCTTTTATTTTGCTCTTTATTTATACTTCGGGCTTCTTATACAAGAGAAACCATGTGATATGTAAGCTTGTTTGATTTATTTCAGATTTTTATCTTTCTCTTTTCATTGTTGTGTGTGTTTGACTTCTAAATTTCTAAAATGCACATATATTCATATGTGCTTAGAAAAGCAACAAAAGTTGTTTTGTTTTACAGATGTATATACAAGATAAATAATCTAGGACTTTTTATTTACTCATTCTGAATTTTTAAAAAAAAATTTTGACAACTTATAAAAATGTTGAATCTCATAACAAGTAAAATTTTTAAATGAAGAACTAGAAATAAGGAGGAAATACAGTTACAAATACAAAATGAAGCCAGGATTAAGATTACTATCCAAGAATATATTGCCCTAAACTGTAGTATTTGTTGATGAAGTGAACTATAAATTTGATTCTTCCTAATGTCACATTATAATTAAGTAGAAAAAGCAGACAGAGAGAAGGAAGAGTCAAAGACTTTCAAATTTTTAACTTAGACAACCATGTAGAATGTAGTTTCTTAACCAGAACAGAAACTTCACCAGAGCCTTAGCTAATTTTCTGTATTACTCTGCACTCCAAGAGCAGCTATGGAATAAGGAGCTCTCTTTCTTGCTGCTGCAGGTCCCTCAGCTAAATAACTGTCCAGGTACCAGGCTTGCAGTATGGAAGCTAAGACCATGCATAAATACAAAGTTGGAGACTTGGTGAAAAGTGAACACAGCAGTTAAATAAACACTTCTTTGAAGAAGATATGCAAATAATACACAACTGAAAAAAATGTACACTATCATTTATTATTAAGGAAACACAAATTAAAAAAAAACCCACAGTGAAATGACACTCCACACCCACTAGGATGGCTAAAATTAAAAACAAATTAAGAGAACTATCAAGTGTTGGCAAGAGCACCAGGAAATAACACCACCCTGGCAATGTAAAACTTACAATGCATATGTGAAATGGTGCAGCTGCTGCAAAAGATACTTTGATGGTTGTTCAACAGTTAGACAAAATTATCATACAACCCAGTAGTTTCATTGTCGGGTATATTCAAAAGAAATGGGTAATTTCAAAAGAATTGAAAACAAGCATTCAAACAAATAGGTGTATACAAAACATTCACAGCAGCACCATGCATAATCATCAAAACCAATAAAAGGATAAACAAAATGTGGTATATCCACACAGTGGAATGTTATTCATCCACGAAAAGAAATAAAGTATTAACTCATGTTACAACATGGATAAACCTTAAAAACATGCTGAATTAAAGAAACTAGACATAAAAGCTCATATGTTGCATGATTCAATTTATATTAAACATCCAGTAAATGTCAATACATGGAAACAGAAAGCCAACTTGTGTTTTCTAGGAACTGAGGAATGGAGAGTGTTTGTTTAATAGATACAGAATTTTCCTTTTGGTGTAATGAAAATGTCTTGCAACTAGATAAAGGTGATGATTTCAAAATGTTGAGAATGCACTAAATGTCACTGAATTGTGAACTATAAAATGGTTAATGATTAAATTTATGACATGGATGTTTTACTTCAATTTTTAAGAAGTCAGACTTTCACTTTAACTGCAGCTTTTGAAAGTTATGTCTGAGAGTACTGAGGTTTTCCAAAAGATTCTGTTTAGAGAGGGAGTAAAATAATTAGCTTAGTCTGTACTCTTGAGTTTGATGTTGCCATAGGGCATCCATGTGAAGGTGCCAGAAGTTGATTAAAATTACCAGTAGAGAGCAGAGGAGAGAAGACTGAGCTGCAGCTATAGCTTCGAGAGTCTCAAGCTGGAGATGGAAGTTTAATGTATATGCATAAGTGTAGGTTCCCTTTGCAGCCTCTTAGCATAAATGTGAAACAGAGACCCAAGTGGAGGAATCCCATTACTGGCCCTCATAAAGTCTTCTTAACAGTGTGGGCTTTACATTCATTTATCACCTTTAATGAAAGTGGAGTGTGGTGTGGAAGTTCTTCACCAATGGTTTACACCTAGACACCTCCTCATCAGCTCTTCTCTCTCTGTGCCCGACAAAGTGTGAAGAATGTCTCACCTTTCTCAGCACTGATCCAAGATGTTTGCGGTGTGCTTAGGGGAAAGACTACTTGTAGCTGATCTGTCACAAGAAGAAATGTGATACTTGGCTGAAAGAAAGCCAGATCATAATTTTTTTTCCAGATCTTTTCTAATAATCAATTTGAAACAAATTTCAGGGCCCAACTAATATTTAAAATATTATTCAAAAATATGATAAACCTTGATAAGTGTCTAAACTAGATGAGGGATGTGTGGGTATTTATTGTACTATTTTCTCTGTTTTATATATTGAAATATTTATAACAATTTTAGTGGAATATTTGACATTATGGTAAGTTAAATGTCATGCGAGTTTACTAAGCATCGTTTTGTTCTAGGCCAGTGGTGGCAAACCTACGGCATGCATGTTGTTTTGCTTTTAAGACAAAAGATGTTACTGTAAGAGCTATTTTTTTCTAATTTAAAGCATCAATATTCAGGCTTAATTGCCATGTTAGCACTTTGTGATAAATAAGTGGGTTTTGGGTTGCTGGTTAGGTCCTCCGTTTCTAAAAGGTTCACCATCGCTGTCTAGGCACTAAGCTAAGATCATCCCACATGATTAGTGTCTACAGGATGGACCTGTTCGATGGTGGTTTCCTTTTCTAAACAATAGCCTATGCCTTAGGTTGCAATAAATAATGTTGTGGAGTAGAAAGATAGTTAATAATTAAACCTTGGATCAATAAGAAGTCCAAAGAAAATTTTACATAGATTAGATTTGAAATAGTCTTGTAAGCCATCCCTCTTCAAAAATGAAAATGATTAAGGACAATATGAGAGTTGTCCTAAACATTTCTGAATGACTAGTGTATAGAGAAGACATTATAGGTCTGGCATCTGCAAAACAGGTCAGTTTTACTTACTTGGTTCACCATGAAGGTATAAAATTCACCAGTGTCTACCCAGGTAGACCTGCATCATACTGTCAGGCTATTGTCAGTACTGCAAAATTGTCTAGGAAATGTAATCATCATGTGCTAAGCTCTGATTGTGATATTTCACAAACCTTATCTCATTTGATCATTTTAATAGTCCTATGTGCCAACATTTTTAACATACATATGAACAGCTCAAAGAGTTTAAATAACTCGCCTTAATCACAAAATTAATAGTTAAGCTAATATTTAAACTGAGGTCACTTTGATGCTCAGATTTATTTATCTCTTGTCAACAGAATATGTTATTTTCAGGAATAAAGCACTCTGGAATTTACAACTTCTAATTCTGTTTATGGTTTGTTTTAGTGTGAAAGTTTTTCACATCGGCAAATATATTAATATTTTCTTTTATACACTATGTTTTTTGTGTCTGGTCAAGGAAATTTCTTCATTCTAAGGTCATAAATATATTCCATATTTTATTTTAAACTTATAAAATTTGTTTCTTACATTTAGATCTCTGTCTCTAATTTCTATTTGCTGGTGGTAAGAATTAGGGATGTAATTTCATTTTCCCCACATGGGAAAATACTCATGCAGTCTTCGGTCAGAATCTATCATTTCTCCACTAGCTTTTTAGATTTTATCAGATATTGAGTCTATAGATGAAGCCTTCCTTTCTGAAATTGCTCTCTTCTTCACTAGTTTTTTAATCCCTGTATAAATGTTAAATTGTCTTTATAACTATATTCTGCAACCAATACTGGTATTGATATGTTCCATCTATTTTCCAGCTTTTTCTTTACTATTCTGGGTCTCTGTAGCTTTTTATTTGTAAATAGAGAGTTCTAAATTCTAAAATAACAAAAGTTCCTTGAAAAACTTCTATTGGGCTTTTGATTTGAACATTTGTTAGTTAATTTTGAGAGAACTGGTATATCTAGAAATCTTGAGTTTTCTCATCCAAAGTATATCTTACCATTTATTCTTCCTTTTTAAAAATAACTTCCTCCACAATACTTCACATCTATTTATTTATGAATAGATAACTTACATACTTTTTTCCTATGGTAAATATAGTATTTTCAAAATTACATTTCATGATTGTTTGAGTTCTAAAACCCAACTGACTTTTGTGTATTTACTTTGTACCCAGCAACCTTGTTGAACTCTCTTATTACTTTCTAGATCTTATTAGATCTCCAACTATCTTTTCATCACATTACATTTACATAAACATGGCTACACTCAAAATTATTGACATACATGTATAAAGTTTAAAATCTCCATAATTTAAAGTTCAATACATTTTAGTTTCTATACTTTAACATAATTTTGACTCTAGCATCCCACACATTTAAGCTGACATGGAATTTAAACTTAGTTGTCTGGAAACCTACTTCACACTAGGGTCAAATCATAATTCCAAGGTCTTACTTAACACGGAGTCTCAGGGCTGGTAAGGTCAATATGATATGAGAATGATAACTGCATTATATTACAATTGTCTACCACACTCAAAGCAAACAGATTTTATAAGAGTAAGCATCAGTGGGCGTAATTTTAGGATTCTGCATACCGCCATTGCCACAAACTCTAATGGTAGCAATGATAAAGCTTTAATATGAAAAACAGGAGAAAATTAAGGAAAGAGATGTCCAGGGTCCACTAAACTGCCAAAGAGCTGAGTTTGAGATATCCTCCTCCTAGGATATCAGACCTTCTCTGGATCAATTTCAAAAGTAATTCATGGCTCAGAAACTCAGGAAACACGAATGCCAACCCAATCAGAAGGCCTTGGTTGAGCAAAAGGTAGGCTTCTGAGCAGGCCAAGAAGTACAAGAGACAGTGGTCACCTAGCTCTGACCTGGTTGATCATGGGAAGCTAGGACTTAGGAATCATGAGACACTAGAGAAAGGTGAGGACATTCAATGGACACTGAAAAGAAGTGTTTTCTTCTTCCTGGGCTCCTCTAAAAAAGCACCTAGTTTAGTCCAAGTTCATAGGAAGCAAAGAAAAAGGATTTGATAATGAGGGCAGAGAATAAGCTACTGATCAGAAACTGCAAGTGAGCATAAAGCTTAAACGACATCCTCCAGCTGGAGGGACCCAGTGAAAGGTTTCATTCTCCCTCACTAGAGAACTGAACAAAAGACACCAGAACATAGATACTGAATAGGTGGTCATTAACACTGATCAGAACATCAACTGATTTGTATACGTATCATGACAAAGCTGACAACAGATTTCAGCCACGTACCTTGTCCTAACTCAGCCAGTACACTGTGATCATTTTCTAATAGAAGTAAGTAATCTTGAGAAAGGAATGTCTTTTTAATGAAGTTCACCAAGAAAATGTATAAACACTTCATAAAAGGAATAATAATATGATATTTTTTCAACAGATGGTGTTACCCTAGTATGAGTAAACCTAGATGATGTCATGTATCGCAGAAAACCCACTGCAGTGCTAGCCCTTGGAGAGGAAATTGAAAATGCACGTGAAGCAATCTCAATGACAAAGTTTACCCAGGCAGAAGTTCACTCTACTAATAAATGTCTGGAAGCTAATGGCCACTACTTTGAGCACTTCTTGTAATTGTAGAGGCCAAAAGCAACTTGTATTAATCTCATGATGTCTCAATAAATTTAGTATTAGAATATTTTTAATACTAATAATTTTTCTGAAGTGTGTATATTTTTCTGGTGGACTCTGTATATAGGAGGACCAGATGGTATAACATGTTAGCATTGACTATTTTGCCTTTATTCTTCTTAGCATAAAGGGTTTCCAGGATTGTTATCAATTTGGGAAACTAATAAGAAATGTGAAAAAGTAGAATAAAGTCTTTTAGGTTTCTTCCTTATTAGTTAATATTTCCATGCTGGGATTCCGATATCTCTGCAGACAGGTCTGCCCATCCCTCACTCTAGAGATTCAGTTACTTTGGTTTCCCCACCTAGCTCTGTTCACTGCCTGGGCCCTGGCTGATCTTGTGCAGAAGTATCTTCTTATTCTGTTTGTAGGGTAGGGTACGCCCTTTAAAGCCACATCTGAGCCCCGTTCCTGTTTGAGTAAGATTTGTAGTAAAATGGCCCTGAAGTTTTCTCTTTTCTGGAGGCTCCACAGAGCCTCAACCTTGGAGGCACAGACTCAGAAACACACCACGCTCCTACAAGCTGGGTAATGAGCTCAGGGATCAGGACCCTAAAGTTAAATGACACATCTGCCCTTAAAATATTAATAGTCTAAAGATGTGCTATCTGCTAACAAATTATGAAAATACAGCTGGATAAGATATATAAATGATGTTAGAATAATACGGGGTATAGAGAAAGCTGTCCCTAAACCTTCATAGACAGTGAGGGGGCTTCTAAAGTGGTAGCATTTGAGTAGAGGTCCAACAAAAGGAAGACAAAAAGGCCCTGAAAACACACACACACACACACACACACACACACACACACAAAACCACGCATGTCATTGCAGCTTGGAATGAAACTAGGCTTTTCCTGGAGATCTCAAGTAGCCTTACACTGTCCTACCAAGTATCATCATAGGACCAGGCTTAGCACACTGAAGCCTCCCCAAACCCCACCCACACTTTGGGCATTTTAAGAAGCTTAGTATTTATCTGATAGGAAGTATGAAAATATTTTGTAGTTTGTTTAAAAGGAGAATCATGTCATCAGATTTTTAAGGTGAAAATCTAAGCCTGTTAACCCTAAAGAATAGCTAGAGGGCTGTGAGTCCAGTCAAGTAGAATCCAGTGATTATCTGCTGAACGCCCACACCCGCGCTGCAGCTGTAGAGACAGCACAGATGGGAAATCTGTAACTCTTAGTAGAAAGGAGCAGTGAGCCTTAGTAATAGATTTGAGGTGGGTAGTTAGGAAGGAGAAAGGTTTAAGGAACAGGTTGGGTGGTTACACTATCCACTAAGCAAAGGAGAAAGGAGTGTGATGGGATTCCTGGACAAAGAGAAAGTTCTTTCTCATTAGTGAATTCCAAATGCCTTTGAGCTATCCTGCCCTGAATGCTTAGTAACCAGTGCAATATATAGGCCCAGGTAGAGGGCTTTCTAGGAGATGTCAGTTTGAAAATCATCTGAACCCCTAGATTTCTAAAAAAAGTAATGAGGCCCTTCCAAGCAAAGTGTTTGAGCTGATGCCCTGTGGAAGATCTGAGGATCAAGGGTAAATAGAACAATGACAGTCAGCCTTTACAGGGAATGCCACAAATGCTCCAAAGTAACACCAAGTTTTATACATTTAGGAAACTGAAACAGATTTCTGTAAGGAAGAGCAGCTAACAAGACCAGCCAGGGGGCCTGATCATTCTGGGAGGGCTGTGCTGGGTGGGGTAGCACTACAGGGCAAGTGTTAGTAGTCAGAAGTGAAGGAGGCTATGAATTACACCACCTCGGCCTCTTTCTGCTCCTGCAGGTTCTGACATCTCATTACTCCTTGCTTCATTTTTCTTCTCCTGTTGGCCTTATTGTCAGAAGCCAATAGTGAAAGAAAAGCAAAAGCTTTGGTTCCTAGATAGTGGAGAAACTCAGGTTTAGAAGCCGCAGAGGAAGACTGGACTCCAAGTTAAACTACAAACAGTCCATGTGGTTGAAATGATAAGGGAAGAAGAAATAATCTGGTTGTTCTTCATTTTGTTTGCTCCTCAACTTTTAAAGAATGATTTATCCTATTTCAACTCTTAGAAACCTTAGTTTTCCTTCGATATTTTTAGTCCATTGCACTTTTAAAAGAAATATGTTCCCAATGTAATGTTTCAGACATGTGAAAAACTAAAACTTCTCCTCCCATCTCTAACTTGTAGTCATCCTCTTTGCTTTTTTTAACAAGAAACAAATTAATGATTTTTTTTGAGATTTATTCCTCTTGATACATGTAGTTCACTTACTTTTACTGATACATAGTATTCTCATTCATGAAAATAACTATCCACTAGTAAGACATTCAGTTTGTTTCCAATTTTTACTAATAAAATGTTACAAAGAACATTCTTTAATATGTCTGTATGTTTACACATACAAGAATTTCTTTAGGATATATCTTTAAAGTGGAATCTCTGAGTTAGAGAGAATATGTTCCTCTCTTGTCTTAGATATTGTTCTATTGCTTTACAAATTATTATTCAAATTAATGCCCCATCAACACTTACAAATATATAACCTAATAATTTTTGTCACTCTAATAGGAGTGTAGTGGTAAATCATACTAATTTTTATGATCACTTCTCTGTTGGGAAGGTTCATGATCTTTTCAAATATTTATTAGCCACTTGAGCTCATTCTAGGATTCCAGGAATTGCACGTTTGCTTTTGTGTTGTCTTCCTTAATTATTTTTAGAAATTCTTTATGGTTCTAAACACCAGTTTTCACTGGCTGATAATTATAAAAATTGTCTCCCAAACCAAGCTTACTTTTATATTTTATGATGGCTTAGGATGATAAATTGTTTTTATTTTAAAAACAAAAAAGAATTAAAACAATGATACAGAATTCCAAAACAAAGTAATAGGACATTAACACTCGTTAATATATTGTGTATTGTTATCTTCAAAGTATTTGTTCAGATTACAAGATATAGGCATGAAAAAATGATCAAACAATCAGACAATGAAAGCACAAACTGTTCTTTTTGATGAACTAAGAGAGATTAGTAGTATAGTTATCTATCTTGTATTTATTGTAAAAGTGAAAGGGAAAGAAACTGCTCAAAAGGAAGGATTATAAATTTTGAAAAACTTCAGTTTATCAACTTCTGCCTATTACCTTTGAATTCACATATTTGATAAAAATAGAAAAATTTAAATTTCATCTTAATTTATGATTATTCATTTCTTATAATGCTCAGGCAATCCTGGACATGGGACTATGAAAGCCTTAAGATAATTACTTCAACAGATCAGAGAATATTTTTCATCTTCACCTGTATATTTGCATGACCAACAAATACTAATTCCTCAGGAAATTTCTGATTTAAAAAAATTAGATTAAACCATCATAATATCTTATACCATTTGTAACAATATTTGAATGCAGTTCTTTAAATTATCTCATATTGCTGAAGATCAGAAACTAAACCTATGGTCTCATCATTTAATTCCGAGTGCTTTGCATAGCACCATTCACAGAAAAAGAAATTAACACATTACTTATAAATGAAAGAATTGCCCAGAGTTAGACATTCCACCTCTATGATATGAAACCCCTTCCCTAGAGACTGATTCTCCAACGTTGCTATAATTTGACTTCCCAGTGTCATCTCATACAATGGAAATGTTCAGTCTGTATCTGTGATGTTTATCTGAGGTTCCAGTTGTGGCTACAATAACTGTAAAAAGACAACGGCTCTTTCAACAGCATAAACCCTTGTGGGGTAATTTATGGTTACAGCATTTAACTGTGAGTTTGCAGTTATTGACTAATCACAATGAATTCTGAGCTTCAACTCATCCCCCAGTATTTTGCATTTTTTGACACATTTTCAAGGGATTATTTTATTTTTCATTAAACTTAGGGCACCCAAAAAGCTATAAATGTTTATTACTATAACTGATTCATACTACATTGGAATATCTGTGCTCAACTGAGAAACCATAGCACAAAGGGTTTTCACACGTACACTGCACCCACCAAACTCCCAACATCTGTATGATGCAGACTTTCCTGAGAATGTAATTTATACCCTCTGTTCTTCGGTCTAGCCAGAATTCATCTGGAAGCAAGATGTCAGATGATGGATGACACTGACAGAAACATCAGGCATGTGATACAGTTAGTTTATAGAATGAAGAAAATACAGGATGGAAATCATATATAAAAGAGTTGGTGGAATTCTTAAAGATAAAAATTCATTCTTAATTTTAAAAGGCAACCACAGGGGTACACAGTTGCCCTCCACTTTCACAAGGCTATTGTTCCTAGAAAGAAAAATCAATGGTGGAAAATAAAGATATGCAGGAAGGGGGCTGAACATCATACAAGTTAAAAGTAATCAAAAGTATTTTTAGAGACAAACAGGATGAAATCAAATGCCAGAAAACAAATAATTGATAGAGGCAGAATAAGCAAGAAATGAAGTTTTTGTTTCAGAGACTAAGACAAATGCAAAGGTGAACTTAGAGACTGCAAATTAACCCTAAAAGACTCCTCCAAGCCTTATGCCTGGAGACCCCAAGAACATCCTTTTCTCTTTTCAGTTACTCATCCCTCAAATGTCTTCTGAGTATCTACTAAGTAACTAATGAACTATCGGTTTGTTTCTCACTGCTTCCTCCCTAACATCCACATATCTTCTATTTTGCAAAATTTTCTGCCCTTCTCATCATACCCACACAACATTCTTCTGCTGATTCTGTAGGACTGAGTCCCAACTCTTCCTTTCTCATTGAGGTATTCTCCCTCAGTGAGACCGAAAATCTTCAAATGTTCTTTATAAGCCTAAAATACTTGTTTCCCTCTACCAATAGAAGTGTGCAGGTGGAATTCCTGGTCAGTCTTCCCATCACAAACCTGTGTGAGGCAGAGGATGAATGACTGTCACAAGAGAATATAGTGAGGGAAAAAGGTCCTAATGGAAAGTTATCCAGGGGGCAGGATGCTTCCACCCCAAGTAGCTAGCGAGGGCTGGAAAAAACAGAAGCCAGCCCTCCACCAGTGCACCCAGTGGCCACCATTTGATACCCATAGCCAGCACTGGCCTGGAAACCAAACAGTCATGCTCCAGAGAAATTGTATCCAACACAGGAAAATGTCAAGACAAAGAATCCAAAAGGCAGTGACTGGACTCCAACCCAAGCAGAGCAAGTGCAGTAAATGAAAACATGGAAGAGATCAAGAGTCGCACATCTGAAGTTTCTGCAGTGATGGCAACTGAAGTAAAGAAACAACTTCATGAGGCTATAATAGAAATTAGAACAGAAATACTATCTCAGGTAAAAGAATAAATGAAAAACATAATAAAAGAATTGCTAAGCATCTCTATAGAAGACATAGATAAAAAAGATAGAGGAGCAAAGGAAAATGAGGGAAGCCATGAATGAACAATATAAGAGAGATTTAGAATACATGAAACAGATTCAGAGAGATATCCAGGAAATTAAAAACTCCATTGAAAGTTGGCAAAATCGCTTGAAAGAAACTGAAGATAGACTTTCAGTCCTTGAAGACAGTTGTGCAGCTTGTGATCATGAAAGAAAAGATTTCTTAAAAATAACAAGGAACCAGGAAGCAACAATTCAATAACTGCAAGACAATGCAAAGCAAAATAATTTAAGAATACTAGGTATCACTAAAAAAGCAGGAGTCAACAGAAATGACATTAAAATTCTATTTACAGAAATAATAGCAGAAAAATTCTCAAACATGGGAAAAGGATGTGATATACAGATAAGTGAGACATATAGGACTCCAACTAGCCAGAACCAAAATAAATCTACACCTAGACATATAATAATCAAGATCCCAAAAATAAAATTCAACACAAGAACAGAATATTAAAAGCTGTTTGAGAAAAGAAATAGACCAGTTATCAAAGAAAACCCATCAGAATCATGACAGACTGCTCGACACAAACCAAGTCAAGAAGAGCTCGGAGTGAAGTATTGCAAGTCCTGAAAGAAAACAACTTCCAAACCAGATTGATGTACCCTGCAAACTATCTTTCAAAATTAATAGAGAAAC
Organism: Cuniculus paca; assembly: GCA_004365215.1. NCBI lineage: Eukaryota > Metazoa > Chordata > Mammalia > Rodentia > Cuniculidae > Cuniculus > Cuniculus paca. The sequence continues at coordinate 19,951 of RJWT010003447.1, read as the reverse complement.
AAGATACTTCCATGACAAAGAACAACTGAAGGAACTCATGACTGCCAAACCAACCCTACAAAAAATACTGAAGGACATTCTAGAGAGAGATAAAAAAGACCACAGTTCCAGGAACAGCAGTAGAGGGGGATCACTGAGCGGGGCAGGCAATTGAATGGAGGGGAAAAGTAGACAGCCAATGGCAGGAAAATAGCATGGCAGAGATGAGCCAGTGCATGTTGGCCATAACCATTAATGTAGATGGCTTCAATTCACCAATAAAAAGAAACACAGGTAGAGTGGATCAGGAGACAAGATCCATCAGTATGCTTTATTCAAGAAACACATTTAACTCAAAACGAAATTCATAGACTAAAAGTCAAAGGAGAGAAAACAATGCTCTATGTGATAGGGAACCAGAAAAAAACAGTAGGAGTAGCTTGCCCATCAGCTGCAGAATGGAAAGGAAAGATGGTGTTTCTATACAATAGAAAGCTCCTCAGCTATAAAGAAAGATAACCTCAAGGCTCTTGTAGGTAAATGGATACAACTTGAGATCATGCTCATGGATGAAATGGTTCAGAGTCCCATGGGTGAACATCAGGTTGTCTCCCTAGTGTAAAAAACTAAAGGGGTTGGTGGGATCCAAAAGGCACAATAGATGTTGTGGCGGTGAAAGGGGAGGCAATGTCTAGAGGGGGAAGGCAGTGACCATTGTTAATCTATCACCCTGTTTTGAAACCCTGTATTGTTTTCATTGTTCTGTTTTGTTTTGTTTGATTTTATTATATTTGATGGCATGGACAGCTATTTCAAAAATAACAAAATGTATTGTAGTAGCCATTATTAATTTCCTATTACCTTGTTTCAAAGTCCTGTATTGCTTTACTTGTTTTCTTTTGATTGATTTTATTCTATTTTGTTTTGTTTGATTGTATTATGTCTGATGGTATAGGCAGCTACTTTGAAGATAACATGATGCATTATGGTAGCCACTGTTGTATTCCTATTGTCTTGTTTTGAAGTCTTGTATTGCTTTCACTGTTTTGTTTTGATTGGTTTTATTCTGTTCTGTTTTGTTTGATTTTATTTTGCCTGCTGGTATGGGCAGTTATTTTGAAGACAGTAAAAGGCATCATGGTAGCCATTGTTGGTTTCCTTTTATCTTGTTTTGAAGTGTTCTATCATGTTCATTGTTCTGTTTTGATTGACTCTATTCTGTTTCATTTCTTTCAGTTTTATTCTCTTCAAAATAAGAAAAAAGTTACCCAGGAGGATTATCTTATTTGTAACTTATGAAGGAAGAGCTTTTCTTTGAGCTTTAACTTTTATCCTGAGATAAAGGAAGGAATGCCTAAAATTATACTTTCCCTTTTGTCCTATCCTGACTTCTAGAGAACATAGAGCCTGAAGCAAAGATTAAAGAAGTAATTATTTATTTGACAGATGCAAATCTAGGGCAGTGATGATGAGGAAAAAAGAACTGAATCAAAAAAAAAGTGTAATACAATGTGGCATTGTCTGGCTACTACTTCAAAGAACTTACTAAGAGACAAAAGCAAGCTTCCTGGCATGCTTGCTCAAGCAATACCTGGAATTTTACAACAGTTGAAAGGGTTGTCACTGGAAGAAAATAGCATTCACTATCTGTAACAAAAAGTGAATTTATTGTTTTCTAGGCAAGAGAGACCACTGATTGTTTAAAAAAGAAAAGAAAAGAAAAGAAAAGAAAAGAAAAGAAAAGAAAAGAAAAGAAAAGACTGTCTCTCAACCAAGCAAAGCTAATCTTATACAGTATTTGAGAGATGTAGAATCCAAACATTAGTGGGTTTCAGATGGCTGGGTTTCAGCTATAGAAGCCTGGACACTGGGATGAGGTTATAGTTGACTGGCTTAACTACAACACTCCCTGAATTGCCACTCAGGAAGTCAGGTTCCATGCCTTATACTGCACTGTTTCATTCAAGTCCAAAAAGGGAGAAGCAACACAGTAGGGATGGAGTAGCGACGGAGAGAGAAAAGAAAAAAAAGAGGAAGAGAGGCAGATGATGGAAGAATAACAGAATGACACAATAAGACAGAATGAGAAAAAGAAAGAACAAGAAAAATAGAATGGACAAGGGAGAGAAAAAAGAATGGGGGAGGGGAGATAAAGAGGGAGACAGAAAAACAGAGAGAGCAAGAGAAAAAGAGAGAGAGAGAAGAGAAATTGTTTAGTCTTGGAAAGAGTGTTTACCATGAAGGTAGAGAGGGACATAGGTCCTGTTCTTGACTGTGAAAGCTAAAATACAAACCTTCCCTAAGGCGAAGAACAACAATGTGTTATCCACAGGGAATAGTACCCCTGAGTACAAGAAATGTCAGTTCTTCTTTACGTTTTTCTTCAAAACTGAGTAGAAATCTTGAGCCAAAACTGCCTCCAGAAACTTCTGATTCAGATTGCCCAAAGTGCGAAGCATGAAGAAGCCAAAGGCTTTTCACTGCCCAGCTCAGCAAGAGACCATCACACTGACCCTTCTCCCAGGAACTGATGACACCTGGACCCACTACATGATAGTAATTTGCAGGTGTGCCCTATCAAGAGAGTGGGGAGCATGGCTTCTCTACCCTGTGATCACCCCTGAACAAGAGACCCCCAGGGCCCCAATTGGAGGGACACAAAGGAGCACAGCAACAGGTTGAGGAGATGGGAGTCAAAATAAGAACAGCCCCTGTGGCTGAACAGTCTCCTCATCTCTTCCCCAGTACTGCTATTTTCTGTGATTCACTCCCGACCCCTTCCCTTTTTAATGCCTGAAAGGATTCTGCCCAAGAAAGAGACTGGTGGGAGAATCTCAGCCGAAAAGCAGCCTGGAGAAAAGTGCTGCCTTGCATTCTTGTGGGAAAAATGGGAACCCATTTTTGGGTTCTTGTGACTAAATGAGGGGTGATTAAAAGGTTTCTGTAGGCTTTGCAGATGCTGTTTATTAGAGTAAGGAAAGTTCTCTCCATTTTGGTCTGCTAAAAGGTAATTTTTGTTATCTTGAGTATATGTTAAATTTTATCAAATATTTTTATATATACTGAGGTGATTTTATGATTTATTGCTTAGATGTGTATAACAAACAACATTAATTGACCCTTCTAATGTCAGTTGATATCTGTGTTCTTGGGGTAACTCTAACTTGCTCATGGTGTATTAATCTTTATACATCATCAGACTAATTTTGAAAGTTGATACTATGTGTCAGATTTTTGTGTCTGTGAATCATGTGTTGGGTTGACCTGTAAATTTCCTTTCTTATTCTGTTTTTCCTATCCAGGTTATGCCAGGATTACAAAATTACATAGCTAAGTCTCTTTTTCTTTCTCTTTTCTGAAAGAGTTTGTAGAAAAAAAAATTTCCGTTTGTGAATTTCAGTAGAAATTAACAGTAAAGTGGTCTAGGTCAGTTCTCTATGTGGAAAGATTTTTGATTGTTGATGCAACTTTTTTATTTTCTGGTATACTCGAGTTTGTAATTTCTTCCTGACTCAGTGTTAGGCAGTGACATTTCTATAATGTATAGAATTTCAAATGTATTAGTATACAGTTTTAAATAATAACTTGGCTTATCTTCCATGGGTCTGCACTATTTGTAAAAATATTCTTTTTTAAATTTCTGACATTAAACATTTATGCCTTCTCTTTTTTTTCCTGATTAGTTTCTCTAGAGATTAGTCAGTTTTAGTAGAATTTTCAAATATTTATCTTTGCTTTATTAAATTTCTACTTTATGCCTTATTTCATTAACTCCTGCTACTTCTTCCTCCTACTTCATATCACTTATTAATTTCTAACTTATTAAAATATCTAATCATTTCAGTAATTTGTTTTTGTGATATACAAAATTTAAGATCAAAATTTCCTGTCCTTGTTTTAGATATATTCCACAGTGTTTAACAAGTAGTTATTATTATGTACCAACGTTATATACTTTTTCCAACTTTATTTACAAACTAACGACAAGGTATTTAAAGGTGTAACTCTTCTTTTCTAACATTATGGAGATTTTTTTCTAGGTATTTTAATGATTTATAGCTTACCTATGCAGCGAGTAGAACACGTGTCAAAGATGTATATCTTAGAAATTTCTCAAAATTTACTTTATGACCGAATATATACTCAGTTTTGGCAAATGCTTTTGAAAGTATGTATACAATATATGTTGTGCCTTAGGTGTGTGACTATTATATCCAGTATGCTAAGTGTTTTATTTAAATCATATTCATTATGTCAGTTCCTGAGACGATAGTAGATTTATCTCTTTGGAGTTCTTTCATTTTTTGTTTTTTATGTTTTCCAGAAATGTAATTAGATGCATTAAAAACTAAGATTATAGAAATCAGAGATGATGCCATAGACACGGGTAGCAGCTTATAACTTCTCCATGACCCAGAATCTGAATTGAGACTGTTGAAAACAGTTATATTATGAGGAGAAAAATGAAGAGCTCTGGATCAAGAAAACCTAACAGGAAAGCTAGAAATCACAGGAAAACAGAAAAGCAACACAGAGGAAAAAAGAAAGCAGTTCACAGCACCAACCCTGGCTCCCACAGGGGAGTGAAACCTGACTCCACAAGCACGAAGCAAGAGAGGGCCAGCAACCCCAGTGATCAACAACAGACTGGCAGCATTGGCCCCGTGAGAAAAAAACCAACAGGAACAACAACAAAAATGAGTTTTTGGAACCAGGTATGGTGGCACACGCTTGTAATTCCAGCACTCAGGAGGCTGAGGCAGGAAGATACTGCAACTTCAGGATCAGCCTGGGTTACAAAGTGAGCTCAATGCCAGCCTGAACTGCATAGCAAGACCCTGTCTCAAAAAAGATCAAAAAAAAAAAGAAAGAAAGAGAGTTTTTGCAAGCTCTAATTCCAGTGTGGATATGTCCTCTGGAAATTACTCTCCTCATAGGGCAACTAGCTATGAAGCAGAAATACGTTAGAGTGCTCACCATATCTCAGACTGCTGTGACTAAGAACCATTTTGAGAAAGAGCTTATTGTTCAAAACTGAGCTACTCAGGGGATCAGAGGTTAAGGAGCAACCACGCTTCAGGGCCTCTGGGGACAACCCACTTCACTGACTGGGTAGGAGATAGCCACTGGAGACAGTCACATGAAGGGGGATGTCAAGTCACAGCTACTCGGACACGTTTAAGCAGTGGGGAGCTCATGCTGTGAAGAACACAGTCGTCAAAGTCCCTACACTCTGCAGTCAGGACCAAGGCCTGTTGGCTGTGGTTTTCTAAGGGGGTTGGGTGTGAAATTGCCAGGATTGGATCAAGCCCAGTGGATGGCTTGGTTTCCCTTTCTGCCCTTCCACCGTAGAACTCAGTGGCTCATTTGCTCTCCCCATCCACCATATTCAGTGACACCCTTCTGCAGCTTGTTCATGCTTCTGGCTGGGGACAGCAGTGGATTGAGCTGTGCAAAACACAAACAAACACTAAAAGACTCTGGAGTGAATACAGCCCTATGGAAGATAATGCACCATTGACTGCTTCCAGCCAGTGAAGGTAAGGCAGGACTCAGTATTCACATGAAAACAACCCGTTAAGTGGGCATGAAAACACAGTGGGCCCCAGTGGCAACTCATTATCCCTCCTCCATACCCAGGGGAAGTCAATACCACAGGTTATAGAAAGAAATTTTACCCATTCGAACACTGTGGCTAGAATTTTTTGAACTCACTTTTCTCTTTCTTTGTTGTTTTCAGTGAGTTTCTTTGCCTTTTTTTCCCCACAACTTTTTCATTTTTCTTGTTCGCGATTTTTTTTCCCATTATTTTTGCCTATTTTTATTTGCCTTTTTTATTCTTTAGATTTTTTTTTTTTTGTACCAGGGATCAAACCCACAACCTCTCACTTGCCATGCAGGCACTTAAGCTGCTGAGTTAAATCCCCAGCTCCTATTCTTTAATTTAGATTTTATCTCACTTTTTTCTCCTCATCTTATCTTCTTCTTCTAGCTTTTAAAATTTTACTTCTGTTATTTTTTCCCTGCCTCTTCCATTTTTGTTATTACTTTTTAATCTTTATTAATTTTTATCCTTTTAATTTTTTATTATCATTGTTACTTTCTTCTCTATGGTCAATGGTGTTATAGCTGTTGCTTATAATTTGCATTTACTCTACATCAGTATGTAGTTAGTGCGTAATCATTTTTACTATAGTTTGTTTTCTCCTGAGTGGTGCTACATAACAATCCCTCAAAAAAGGGCTGAACACTACGATTCTCATATAAAAGTGGAAGATAGTCATCCCAAAAGATGCAAATATTCAATATAGAAACACAAAAAATAAGAAAAACAAGCCAACATCACTCTTCTAAAGGTCCATAACTCATCAGTAACTCAATGCAAAGACAATGAAATTAGTGCAATACCTGACAAAGAATTTAAATCCCTGACTTTTACAATGATTAATGGCTTCAATAATACATAAATAAACAGTTGAATGAATTAAGGAAGCCACTGCAGCAGATGATAGAGCAATTCAACAAAGAGATAGAGATTCTTAAGAAGAACCTAACAGAAATCTTGGAAATGAAAAGCAAAAGTCAAATCAAATATTTAGTGGAGCCATGGATGGAAGCACATTACTGTAATCTTTACACTGTAGGAGTCTAAAGCAGGAGGATCACAAGTTTAAGCCTAACTTTAGTGACTTAGTGACTTAGAAAGACCTGTCTTAAATAAAATGTGCTAGGGGTATATCTCAGTGTCAAAGTCCTGGGTTCTATACCTAATTAAAAAAAAAAAACTATGGAAACTTTCATAAATAGACTGAATCAAGCATCAAGTAGAATATAGAATTTCAGGACTGAGGGATAAGGCTGATGAATTATGACACTCGTGCAGTAATAAAAAATAAAAATTATGCACAAAGCATCGAGAGAGAAACATCAAATCATTTATAGAGGCAAAGCCATCAGAATAATTGCAGTCTTCTCTACAGAATCTCTAAAGACAAGGAGAGATGGGAAGATGTATTTCAAGCCTTGAATGAAAATGACTGCAAATCTAGATTATTACCTCCAGGAGAACTAAAAATCTTCCAAGATAAATATAAACTTAAAAAATTCATAAAAGATTTTTAAAAAATCATGACTACTAAGACAGCATTGCAGAAAATACTTAAAGTAATCTTAAACACAGAAAATGAAAAATGAATAATCTATTAAGAATTAGAACAGAATGAAACATTAGAAAAACAACATAAAGTTTTGTAAAGGGAGAGGGGAAGAAAGATTGAAGGGAAGGGAGGGGAATGGGGAAAAACGAATTGAGATATACGTACTGCTTCAAATTCCCTATGATGAATGTGATAATTATGTCAAAAGTGTAACAATAAAATTAATTTTAAATAAGTCAGAATTAGCACACACAGAATTAGCACATTCTATAATAACTCCAAAGTTATAGCCTTACATTCAGACAGACTGACAGATTGGATTAAAAAGCAAGACTCAACTCTTTGTTGCCTGAAAAGAACACACCTTACTAACAAAGACATGCACAGACTGAAAACAAAAGGATAGAAAATAATAATCCATGCGAATATCACTTGAAAGCAAACAAGAGCAGCTACACTCACATCCAATGAAACAGACTTTAAGACAAACTTATCAAATGAAAGAAAGAAAGCCACAACATATTGGCAAAAGGAACAATCCACATAGAAGTTTCAACGATTCTGAATATATGTGCCCTGAACTTTGTGCCAAATTTCACAAAATAAGCACTACTTGACATAAATGAACGCAAAGGTTCCAAAACAATAATAGTAGGCGACATCAATACTCCACTCTTTCCTGTAGATGTGTGATTGAGGCAGCTGCACTGTCATAGCTGCCTAGATATCCTCAATCAATTTGTTTATGTTGTCTTTCTAATGTTTCATTCGTTTCTCATTCTTATTAGATTATTTTATTACAGTAAAAGACACATTGCCATTATTTTTCCTCACTTCGAGCATGCATATTCTGTCATTCTTGTCACTTTCTTAGGCAGTTCTGGAAGCCCTCCTTCATGAGACTTTATTTGTATTGTCATAGCTACCTAGACGTCCTCAATGAATTCCAAATGTTTACCTTTCATGGTCATTTTGACTTGGGGGAAGATCCAGAAGATGCATGGTGCCAGATATGGTGAATAAGATGGATAAAGATACACCACAGTGTTTTTATGAGGTACTTGATAGCAATAGTCAGCATATTCTGGATCATATCTCATGAAGACACTCACAAAAGATGACTTACAGAACAGCTTCAGAAACTGGCAAGAACAATGGGATAAGTATGCTTGATGTGAAGGAAAATATTTTGAGGGAAATTAATGGCAATGTGCTTTACTTTAATAAATACTTTTATTTAAACACACTGTATTGTATGATTAGTCTTTACAGGCCATCCAAACAAAATATCTATACTATAGATCCAGTGGACTTGATAGATGACTGCAAAATATTCCATCCAACAACTATGACATAGACAGTTTTCTCAGAAGCTCATGAAACATTCTCCAAAACAAATCATATTTTTAGGCCATCAACCAAGCTTTAATAACTACAAAAAATTTTTCTTGCATTTTATCAAATACCAATAGAACAAAGCTAGAAATAACAGCAAAATAATCCACTATACAGCCATAAGGAAATCAAATGATTCACATTTAAATGATCATCAAAAATATCAAGAGGATCTGGTCATCAAGGCACCTGTAGTGTAAGTATTTGGGAACTGAGACAAGAGAATTGTGATGAGTTTGAGGCCAACCTGTGCTATGTAGTGTGTTCAAGACCAGCCTGGACCATGTAACAAGACCCTGTCTCAAAAAAAAATCAAGAGAGAAATTAAAAATTCTACAAAGGGAATAGCTACAAGCATTTCCCAGCAGCAGCAAGCCTTGGACACTCCAGGACACAGCTCTTCAAACTTTGCCAACTGTGGCAGCTATGGTATGCCTGCAAGCCCTCTTAGGAAGATACATTTCTGGAGATCCACTTGCATATTTTTGTTTGGTAGAAAAAAGTATGGCACCTGGCACACCAAAAGGGGGACTTCCAGGAAGATGGTGGAGTGGTAATCAGCAGAGAAAGAACCTCTCTGAGAGTTGCCATCCAGACACTGAAATATAGCAATGTGAGAATGACAAGGAAGACAATTGGGTCCTCTGGACCCAGGAAGGATCTGAAGTAAGAATTGAAACCCATGGAGAAAGCCAAGAGAGAAACTTCAACAAAGCAGAAGGAGGTAGTCAGCAGAGCCTTCTCCCTGAGTCAGGCCTCACTAAGTGAGAGGAGCGGTTCAAACCTGTGAACACATAGTGACTGTTAGTAACACCAGAGGCCTCTACGAGGAGACACAGCAGTGGTAGGGAACAGTGGATGTGAAGGACTGTACTAGCTGAGGGGTGAGTGCTGAGAGCTTGGTCATCCTGCAGGGGAGAGTGAATGGCTGGGAGCCATCTTGGAGATGGGCCAACTGAGCTCAGAACTCAGAACAACTGCTGGGTCCATCTAGTGGCTTCTAGCTGAGTTCAAACCCACAGAAGGTGCCCTGACTGCTGCAAGCTGAATTGGCCTGGTCTCAGCTCTCATGGCCACAAACCAGCCTGAACTTCAGGGAAAATAAAAATGCAGGATCACTGAGATTATATACTACCCTACCGTGCAGATACTTCTCACTTGACAAAGTAAATGGACACAGTCCCGGACTGTCTCCACACATTGTCTACCAGTAGCAGTGGAGATGAACCTGGAAGTGGGCTTTTATTTTTCCTCTTTCTCATTTGCTTTTTGTTTTGGTGGTGGTGTTTTCATTTTGGTTTGTTTTTGTTTCTCCTGCATTGTTTGATCTTGTTTTTATAGGAGTGTGAGTGTAGTTTCCAGCCTCTTTGTGCTTGTTGCTCAGTTCTATTCTTACTTCTATCTGTTCCTTCTCTCTTTCCCTCCTGTCTTTTTTACCAGTTCCCCAAAGGTAGTGTGACCCTCCTTTGTCCTCCAGCCTTACTTCTAATCTCGTCCTCTTCTACTACTCTATTTTTTCCCTAACCACTTTTAAATTTTAACACCTGAGGGTAAAACTGACACTCTAAGAACTTATATAATACTTAAAATCTGGTTTTTTTTCAATTTTTGTTATATAACCATGAATCTAGCTCATACCATTAAAGGTGGCAAATTAATAGTTAATTCAGTTTGTCATTTTCTAGGCTGTATTTGATGCCACTGTTATTGCTAATGGTACCACATTAGCCAAAAGTGACATAATTTTTTTTGAGTTTTATTTTTTTTATTTTAAAGAAGCGACATAATTTTTAACCAGCTGTTCTTCCTCATATTCCAAGACTGAGATTGACTAAGGGCCATAGAAAATACCACAGGACAATGCCAAAGAACCAGGGACTGGGCCAAGCAGGCATCAACTTCTCATCTCCAACAAATTGAAGAGCTAGGCTCTTCCAACAGACTCAAAATCCAAAATTCAGCTATGTCTGGAAGACACCTCAGAGAAGTAGTCATTTATTAAGGATTCTAAATTCTAGGAATAAAGCAACTCACCATAGGAAATTTATAAGCATCAACCCAGCAATTCAACTAAAAAAGAAGGAAGGAAAGAAGGAAGGAAGGAAGGAAGGAAGGAAGGAAGGAAGGAAGGAAGGAAGGAAGGAAGGAAAGAAGGAAGGAAGGAAGAGAGGGAGGAAAGAAGGAAGGAAGGAAGGAGACAAGAAAAGAAAACAAAAGAAAAGACACAAACAAGATGCAATCTCAGACATCCAGTTCACCAAAGGCAAACTCAGTAGGAAATGAGGTGGAACAATCTGAAAGCCACCAATGTGGCTTCTCTGAAGTGGTAACAACAAAGCAATTGAATGGGACTAGAAAAAAATCAAATTAGAAACAATTTCTCACATAACTGCAGAGATTGTGTCCACAATGAAAACCATGCTTAGTGACTCTAGAGCATATACAGATTTTTTAAAAAATAGAGAAGCTTAAGAAAATTATGAAAGTCATGAATGCCCAACATTGTAAAGAAATGGACTCCATAAGTCAGATTCAAGCAGATATCCAGGAGAATAAAAATTCCATTGAAAGTATCCACAGCAGAATAATCCAGTGTGAAGACAGAATCTCAGATACACAAGACAAGTTTGTGGTTAGCAATCATGAAAAGAAAGATTTCTTAAAATAGGAAGGGAGGGGCCAGAGATATAACACAGCAGCATAAGCATTTTCCTGGCAAGCACAAAGTCCTGAGTTCAATTCTCAGTACAAAAAAAAAAGCAAGGGATCATGAGAAATCAATTCAGAAACTGCTAGATACTTCACAGGAGAATAACTTAAGGTTAATTTGAACCAATTAAAAAGCAGGAAATAGTACAAATAATATAAAAAGACATTTACACAGGATGCAAATAATACAAAAAGCACTTTCCCTAGTAGGAAAGAAGAATTTGACATACAGATAACTGAGGCATATAGAACTCCAATCAGCCATTTTCAAAGAAAAATCTACAGCCAGGCATATCATACTCAAGAGTCCAGAAATTCAAAACAAGAATAGAATCTTAAAAGCTGTTAGGGAAAAGAAACCAATCACTTATAAAGGAAAGTCCATCAAAATCAAATTGACTTCTCAGCACAAACTCTCAAGTCAAGGAGAGCTTAGACTGAAGTATTTCAAACTCTAAAGGAAAACAACCTCCAGCCCAGATTGGTGTACTCAAAAAATTTCTTTCAAAATTGATGGACAAATAAGATATTTCCATGACAAAAAACACCTAAGGAAATTTATGACCAACAACAAGCACTCAAAAATGTTTTGAAGGACATTCTAGAAAGAGATAACAAGGTCTACAACTCCATGGAGTCCAGCAGAAGGAATCTACTAAGCAAGGCAAATAATTAAACACTGGGGGTGGGGGCAGTGAAAGCCAACAACAGGAAAATAATATAACATGTATAAGTCAATACATATCAGTAACAACCATCAATGTCAAAGGCCTCAAATCACCAGTCAAAAGACACAGACTGGCAGAACAGATCAAGAAGAAACAACAAACAATACGCTGCATACGAAAAAAAGCAGGGATAGGTATTCTATTTGCAGACAAGCTGAATCTCAAGCCAAGACTGACGAAGAGAGACAAAGAAGTTACCAAATCCTTGTAAAGGGAATAATCCAAGCGTAAGAGATAACAATCATGAATATATATGAAACAAATACCAGTGCACCCACCTATATAAAACAAATATTAACAGACATGAAAATCAAATAAACACCAATACAAATGTATTGGGGTGTCTCAATATCCCTACTGTCACAAAAAGACAAATCAACTAGACAAAAAATCAACAATGAAATATTAGAACTGAACTGAACTTTTAAACAAATTGACTTAGTAGATATCTACAGAGCGTTCCACCCCTCAACATCAGCATATACATTTTTCTCAGCTGCACATGGGATGTTCTCCAAAATAGACAACATATTAGCTCATAGAACATGCTTAAGTAAATGAAAAGGAATTGCAATTATCCCATGCATATTATCCAACCATACTGCAATGAAATTGGAAATTAATGGCAAAAGAATCCAGAATAACTTCATACACACATGAAAATTAAACAGCACCTTCCTGAACAACCAAAGGTAACAGATGAAATTAAAGAAGAAATTAGACAGTTTGTACAATTAAATGATAATGACATTACAACATACCAAAACTTATAGGATACAATGAAAGCAGTCCTAAGAAAATTAATACCAGTAAATAACCATATCAGGAAAACACACCAAGCACAAATAAACAACTTAATGTTGAACCTCAAACTTCTAGAAAAACAAGAACTGATCAAGCCCAAATTTCATGTGAGGGAGAAAATTATAAAGATCAGAGCAGAGATTAATGCATTGGAGACTAAGAAAAAAATAAAAGAATCCATGAATCAAAGAATTGTCTCTTTGAAAGATTAAATAAAATCACCACTTAGCGAACCTTATCAAAAAAAGAAAAGACTCAAATCCACACCATTAGGAATGAAAAGAGTGAAATCACAACAGACACTGCAGAAATCCAGAAGATCACCTATACCTACTTTGAGAACTTGTATTCTAGTAAGATGGAAAATGCAGAAGAAATGGACAGATTCCTGGATACACATGAATTACCAAAGCTGAATCAAGAAGATATAAAAATCCTAAATAAACCAATATCAATCAATAAAATCAAAGATATAATTAAAAACCTACCAAGAAAGAAAAGCCCAGGCCCTAATGGATTCACTGCTGCACTCTACAAGAAATTTAGAGAAACACTAATATCATTACTTCTCACACTTTCATGAAATTGAAAGGAGAGCAATACTCCCAAATTTATTCCTGGAAGCAGGCATTATCCTGTTACTAAAACTGAAGAAGGAACCACAACCAAAGAGAGCTACAGGCCAATCTCCTTAGTGAACATAGATGCAAAAATCCTCAATAAGATAATGGTGAACAGAATGCAGCAAATCATCAAGAAGATTATACACCATGACCAAGTTGAATTCATCCCAAGGATGAAGGGATGGTTCAACATATACAAATCAATAAATGTAATACACCATATTAAAAGAACCAAGTACCAAAAACACAGGATGACTTCAACAGATGCAGAAAAAGCTTTTGACAAAGTCCAGCACCCATTCATGATAAAAACTCTATAAAAACTGGAATAGATGATCTTTATCACTATCTGATTAAAAACCATCTATGACAAACCAACAGCCAACATCACAAATAAATGGACAAAAACTGAAAGTTTTCATTCTAAAATCAGGAACAAAACAAGGATGTTCACTTTCTCCTCTCTTATTCAACACAGTTCTAGAAACTTTAGCCACAGTAATTAGACAAGAGAAAGAAATAAAAGGAACAATGATAGGAAACAAAGAAATTAAATTGTCATCACTCATGGATGATGTGGTACTCCATATTGAATACACCAAAAACTCAACTAAAGTCTGTTAGATTCAGTAAGCAAATTCAGGAGTGTGGCTGTATACAAAGTCAACACTTAAAAATCAATAACTTTCCTGTACACAAATAAAAAACTCACTAAGAGAGAAATCAGGGAAACAATACCTTTCAAAATAGCATCCCAAAAAATGAAATACCTAGGAATCAATCTAACAAAATATGTAAAAGACCTCTACATTGACAACTATAGTACTCTGAAAAAAGGAGATTGAAGAGGACATCAGAAAATGGAAAGATATCCTTTGCTCTTGGATAGGAAGAACTAATATAGTGAAAATGGCCATACTTCCAAAGCTATTATACATATTTAATGCAATTCTCATCAAAATTACAACAGCATATCTCATAGAAATAGAGAAAACAATCCTAAAATTCATGTGAAACTAGAAGAGACTTAGAATAGCAAAATTAATTCTTTGCTACCAAGGCAAGAAAAGGGGCATCACAATTCCCGACTATAAAGCTACTGTGATAAAACAGCATGGTACCAGCAAAATAACAGACCTGAGGATCAGTGGAACAGAAGAGAAGACCCAGATGCAACTCCAGACAGACTCAGCCACCTTATATTTGACAAAGCAGCCAAACATGCTCACTGGAAGCAAGATAGTCTCTTTAATAAATGGTGCTGGAAAAATCGACTTTCCACATGCTGAATACTAAAACTAGACCCATAACTATCACCATGCAGTAAACTAATGTCAAAATGGATCAAAGATCTAAACACTAAGACAAAAACACAAAATCTATTGGAAGAGAAAATAGGTAGAAATCTTGAAGGCATAAGTGTAGGCAGAGACTTCATGAACAAAACCCAAACCACACAGGAAATACAACCAAGAATCAACAAATGGGATCTCACCTTATTAAAAAGTTTAGGCACAACAAAAGAAATCACAAAGAAAGTGAAAAGACAACTCACAGAGTGAGAAAAATGTATATCCAGTTGTCCCTCAGAAGCAGGACTCATACCCAGAACATATAAAGAACTGAAAAAATTCAGGCCCCCAAAATTCAAAGACCCAATCCAAAAATGGGCATCTGCGATGAATATACACTTCTCAGATGAAGAAATACAAATGGCAAATAAATACAATAAAAATGTGCAATACCATTGGTCATCTGAAAGATGCAAATTAAAATAATACTGAGGTTCCATCTCGCTCCAGCAAGAATGGCTAGCATCAAGAAATCAGCCAATAATAAATACTGGAGGTACTGTGGGGAAAAAGGAACAGTTCTCCACTGTTGGTGGGAGTGTAGACTAGTGACTTGTACAATCCCTGGAAATCAGTGTGGAGATTCCTTAAAAAAAAAACAACAGCTAGGATTAGAGGTCATATTTGACCCAGCTGCCCCCCTTCTGGGTATCCTCTCTGAAGAACTTAAAAACACAGCAGTATATATGCAACCATGTTTATAGCAGCACTATTTGTAATAGCTAAATCTTGAAAACAAACCAATGTCCATCAACCAAAGAATGGATAAAAAAGATGTGGTCTATGCAATGGAGTACTACTAAGCCATAAAGAGGATAAATTTGAGACTTTTATAGGTAAATAGTTGCAACTCGAAACCATACTAATAAGTGAAAGAAATCAGACCTACACATGTAAACATCATATTTTCTCACTAGTGTGAGAAACTGAACAAGGAAATAAGATCCAAAATGTACAGTAGATACTGTGAATTTGGGAGAAGCTCTTCAAAAGAAAGAGAAACTGTAATGAAGGAAAGGAGAAAGGAAGTATAGGGAGTTAAGGTTATAGTACTACTTTCTCTTCATTCACTGAAAAGAAGGGTTGTGCTAATATTGTATGGACAATATTTCATACCTATATCTTGTACTCTGAGTAACTACTTTGAAAATAATAATACACAATGTACTACTTATTATTATTCTCTTATTATATGTTTTGAAATTTTGCTTTCTTTCTCTTTAAAATAAAAAATAAAATAAATTGACATCTCTCCAAACAAGATA
The DNA here is from genome assembly GCA_004365215.1 of Cuniculus paca. Taxonomy (NCBI): domain Eukaryota; kingdom Metazoa; phylum Chordata; class Mammalia; order Rodentia; family Cuniculidae; genus Cuniculus; species Cuniculus paca. Next base: position 3,939 of record RJWT010003447.1, on the reverse strand, counting down.
TGCCAAAGAATAGCAAGTACACAAAAAGATGTCCAACATTAGTAGTCATGAAGGAAATGCAAATCAAAACCACAATGTGATACTACTTCAGCCTCCCACAATAAATATAATGATAACAAAAAAAAAAAGTTTTGGCAAGCATGTGAAAAACTAGGAACCCTCATACATTGCTAGCATGATGTAAAATGGTACAGCAACAGTTACAGTTGGTTTGGCAGTGGAAAATTTTACATGAATGTTTATTATGATCAAAAGGTAGAAATAATCCATATGTTCATTCACAAGTGAATGGAAAAATTATGCTTGAAATATAACAAGGTCATACAAAGAAATGGATACTAATATACAATATACTTTGGATGAGGATTGAAGATATTATTCTAGGTGAGAGGTGCCACACACAATAGGTTGCAGATGATCCCATTTTTGTGAAGTATTCAGAATATGCAAACTCATAGAGACAAAAGACTATCAGTACAGTGTGGAGGAAGGTGAGTAAAAGGGAAATGGGGAGTGATTATTTAATATTTACACAATGTTTTGAGACACTAGAAAAATATTGAAACACTGAGTACGCATTTTGAGTGTGCTAAATGCTACTAAATTGTATGCTTTAAAATAGTTACATGTATATTATGCTAATTTCACACCAGCTTTAAAAAATAGGTTATGATCTTGTTTAGCATCATCCTTTTTTAAATTTAAAAATTCAAATATTACATCAAAAATACATTCGATCATCCTTCAATACATTAAAGCTAATTTTTAATGAGTAATTAAAATCAGGTAATTTTAATATTTTCCCTTTGCTTATGTTGCCTTTTTTAGAAATCTACAACATTAAGTGTTTTTTATGGGGTTGTTGTTGTTGTTGCTTTTGAGGGTTTGTTTATTTTTGTTTGTTTGGTTGGTTTTTTTTTTTTTGGGTACTGGCAATCGAACCCAGGACCTTACATTTGCCAGGCAGGTTCTGTGCTACTGAGCTATATCCCCAACCCTAAAAATTTACTTTAGAAGTTAAATGCATGTTAAATTTTTTTAAACTAGGAAACAAGTACTATGGTGGTACTGACTAATCAGTTTTTTCAAATGTAGTTAAAATGCATAAATTATAGAGGTAAGTAAAAAATACAATAAGAAGCAAATTGCATTGTATATGCAGCATTCTCCTAAGTATTTAATATATGCTCACTACATGAGTTTAATAGTCCGTGTGTGACTGTGGAAATCAGTATGGCGATTCCTCAAAAAAACTAAAAGTAGAAATTCCATTCAACCCACAAGTTTCCCTTCTAGGTATCTTCCTGAAAAAGTTACAGACATGTTATTACAGTAATTCATGCATACCCATGTTCAGAGTGGCACAATTCATAACAGCTACATCTTGGAAGCAACCTGTATGTCTGTCCATCAACAGATGGATAAAGAAAATGCGGTATTTGTACACAATGGAGTACTACTCTTCGATAAAGAAGGGTAAACATGAGTCATTTGTGGGAAAAGGTATGCATGTTGAAACCACAATGTTAAGTAAAATAAATTATTCACACAAGCTTAAATATCACATGGTTTGTCTTTTATAATAAACCTAAAGTATAAATAAAGAGCAAAATAAAAGATAAATTATAGGAAACAAATCTTTTTCAAATAAGAAGAGGACAAAGAGAGAGAGGGAGGGGAAAGAGAGGGGACAGGAAGAGGACTAACAAGAAATAAAATGTGTTACACACCAACTCCCCACAGTAAATGTAATCATTATATAATACAAACATTTACTAATAAGGGTTTTTAACTGTCTGTGAGAGGTAGACAAATAAATGTTATTTTTTCCTTTCTACTCTCTGAATTTTCTTAATGAATATATATCATATCTACAATCAGAAAGATAATTTTATTTTTAAATTATTTACTATTCACAAAATTAAGTTAAAAACAAATACAGCTTTGATAAATGTTGCTGGTTCTCTATTGACAAAGTAAGCACTTTCACTGGAATTTTAACTGCTCAAGCATAATATTCCTTATAGAAAAAAATGTAAAATATAGAAACATAAAGAGGAAATTTAAATCTCTAGAACTGAACTAATTTTATATACAGCGATCCCTCAAGCAACACGGTTTCAGAGGACTCAGTCCAAGGCAGGAACTCTATGGCAGAAGGGCTTGATGGAGCAAGGCAACTCACTTCATACAGCCCAGGAAGCACAGATAGGAAGAGCCATAAAAACAAGGAATCAGTGCCCAGATAGAGACCCCAAGGTCACACCTCAAAGCTCCACCTAGACACACTCAGAAGTGTACTTTCTTACCCTCTCAGACATCTCTTAAGTCAATCAGATTGACAGTGAAGATTTACGATGTATCAGCAGTTATATGACCTGACTATCCTTCAGATAACCAGTCCTTTTCCATCATTGGTTCAGGTGATTTGAATGGGATCCAAGATGGTTTACCCAAAGTAGTAGGAGGAACCTATGTCAATTCATGAATTAAAATCCTAAGGCCCACAGCAATTTGCTAATTTAGACCAATAAACACCACGTACAGAAATTTTGTTTAAAAATATTGAGAAGAGAGGTGGACTCCATCACACTGAACATTTCCAATTATGTAAGAGATGTTTAGGATTCTCTTGGAAGGAGGCTATCATGATCTTAGAGTCACCAGATAGACTTAGTAGTCGGTGGCCATGATTTGCATTGTTTGTATCACTCTACCATGACCTCCCTGAAATTGGGTTACTGGGACTCTGACCCTTCACCAGATGGTTAGCTCTCCCTCCAACATACTTGCTTCCAGCACAAGATATGACCTTAATGCTCATCTGCAGAACCTAACCTGATGGACTTAGAAGCCTGGCACTGATATTTCTGTCACTGGGAACCCAGGTTTCTGAGGCTCTACTGGCCAATACCACATCCTACAGCCCCACCTTGCACTCTTGGGTTCTGGTGAGGGTTGGAACACGTAGTTTGCTCTGAGTCATCAACTGTGGTCAGTGTATGATGCTCACGTGAACACTTAGAAGACACCATCAGGGAAGGTAGAGGGAGTAGTGTGCTTTGTTAGAAAGCCTTCCATGACGAAGCATCACAAAACCAGTGAGAAACATGAGGTCACTGAGTCAAGTCCTCCCCCTTTCTCTGCTAGAGGCTAAAAGACAGCAAGGGCAAAGCTTCAGAAGCTGACCTGGGGAGTCTTCTTGGGAAGATGCAGCTGCTCCTACTCCTGTTGGCCTTCTTTCTGCCCCCCAGGGCAAAGGCAGGTGAGTGACCATCTCCACCCCCCAGAGGCCCCATCCCACTCCACAGAGCACAAGGATCCCCTGTCCCTCTACGCACACCTGATCCATCTGTCTACCAGCATTGCTCTGAACCTAAACTCCAACCCACCAGAGAACCCCAAGTAGGACACTGCATAAGCTACCAGAGGCTATTCACAAGAGGAGCCAGTGGATACTATGCCCTCAGTAGGCCCCACCTTTCACATCAGGAAAGTGGGTCTTTCCTCACAGTGCATGCAGATGGTGAGAAGTAACCAGGAGGAAATACCAAATGCTCCTCTAGAGGCAAGAATAGGCCTGTCGTCCATGTCGGGGGAGCAGAAAGATGTTGCCTTCATCAACTGCTTAGCAGAGATGCCCAGAGCTCAGTGACTCCAGAATAGATGGAATCACTGCCCTCAGAGCACTATTTTTGCCTCTCCTCCGTCCTTTCTCCAACTCTGCTTTCCTCCCCAAGCCTTTAGTGTCTCCTTGGCTTTCTCCACTGTGAGTCACAGAGACAGACTCGAACTTCTCTGCTCTCCGGAATCCCATCTACACTGCCCTACCAACCTTCATCCAGAGACTAACAGGAGCTGTTCCTTAATGCAGCCAGCGAACACTAGTGAGGCACTCACTACATGTCAGGCCCTAAGAGAGGGGATAAGACAATATCT